>JAPZLL010000024.1:495361-569296 GCA_036250225.1 Cercophora sp. LCS_1
TACCTCCTATACCAACCAAAATAGCAGGGTCAGCAAAGGCCACACAGGGGGATATACCCAGGGCTATATACCCACTACACCAACCAAAATAACAGGGTCAGCAAAGGCCACACAGGGAAATATACCCAGGGCTACATACATACTACACCAGCCAAAATAACGGGGTCAGCAAAGGCCACATAGGGGGATATACCCAGGGCTACATACATCCTATACAAACCAAAATAACAGGGTCAGCAAAGGCCACATAGGGGGATATACCCAGGGCTACATACCCACTACACCAGCCAAAATAACGGGGTCAGCAAGGGCCACACATGGGGTATACCCAGGGCTACATACCTCCTATACCAGCCAAAACAACAGGGTCAGCAAAGGGTGAACCGAAAAGACCAAATATCAAGCACAGAAGAGGGTCACCAACACGCTACATCTCCATAGTCAGCGACCTTTACAGGGCATTCTAGATATGTGCCGTACCTTAAATAAATCATCATCCATCCTTCTCCAGATCCAGCAAACGAGGTAGACAATAAAAAGATTGAGCACTGGAATAGAGAAGCTGGAAAACGGGCCGCCGACGGTAGGTATGCGTTGTGGAGACTTCCTCGGGAGGAGACGGGAAGATCAAGAGTCGGGAGGAGATGGAGGGTAATGGCCAGCTCCCGCTCTTGCGGTTGCATGCTGCTGCCCAAGGCAGTTCAGCGCTTACCTCGGAAACCTGGAGAAATTCCCTGATTGGCGAGGGTGCCGAAATTGCCGCAGCCCAAACCAGTTGCATCTGGACAGCCCAGGTTGACCAGTTCTGGTTGGAGGCGTTTGAACTGGGTGCAGGTCGATTGGCTGGCAGTAGGCCGGCACCAGCGACGCGCCCATGACTCACGGTGCATGCATGCATGCACGCGTCCTGCGCCGCTTTCTCTGATCAATTGGATGCGAGATGATTGGGGGCGGGGAATTCCAGGGCGGGCGGCAGGACAGGCGGAGTATGTTGGGGCCACATGGCACGCGTGCATTCGTACCAAGGTGGCTGAGGCAATGGGGAAGGCGTCGGGTGCAGCCCCAGCGTCTCGGACCGCCAAGCTTTCAACGTCAGTCCTCTGATTGGTTCTGCGGTGCGGTCGCCCCATGGTGGGGCCCGCGTCCTGCACTTTGTTGCGTGCCTCCGGCGTTGGAAATTCGTTCCGCGGGCAATTACTGTCGATGAAGTTTCACATGGTAATCTTGGGACTCACCGCCCGTTTATACTTCTGTACGATCCGGTGATGTGACTTGTTCGTGAACAAGATTTGGCAATGCTGCAGGGAAGAGCCGTCGAGTGCCCTTGGAAATCGGGTGTTGGCCCTGCTGGCAAGTCAGTTCCTGGTTGGGGCCGCCGCTCGAAGCAAGCCGCGCCACAGCATGCTAGATTGCTTCGACAACCGGATGACCCCACAACCAGACATAATCGGCACGGGCACCCCCGGGACTTAACCTCACTTACCTCCACACTTTTTTATTGTTTTAGGTAGTAAAAAAATGGGATTCTACATCTCTTCTGTCCACCAAACAGTTACAAGAGCTTCATTTATCATTTCATAGCCCTTTTTAGGGGCCTTTTTGCAGTCTTATTGCGTGGTTGTCACGACCCAAGTCATGACCTCGAGGAGGGAGCACGGGCCAACCACGGAACACCAATCATTGGGCCCAGGGTGCAACGACCCACCAAGCCCTGCAGAGCCAATCAGGATGGTCCCGAAGGGAATGGTCCCGAGCTCGGGACCAGAAGGTTCGGGACCAGGCGCCGACCTATCACGAAGGATCCGAGGGTGTTGGTCCCGAGCTTGGGACCGATGGGCTTGGGACCTGAAGGAAAACATCACGAGTATATAGTTTCGATAGTTGTGCCGACAACTGTGTGAGGACTCTTGGATCCTCACTCTGGCAATATATTGTTCTTCAGCATCGCTCAGTGAGACCTATTCGCCCGGGACCTCTGGGTCTACGATCTGCTTGACAGTGTATCCCCCCTTTGAGAGTTGTACTAGCCTTCACTCAGTCACCTTGCACCCACCTTACCTAGAGCATTGGACCGGCCACCTCGGTGTACCTGGAGCAGGCCGCAACACTCGGACAATAGGTTTTGCTGAGCGGTGCTCAAGAACAATGTATTGCTAGTGTGAGGATCCAGGATTCCTCACATAGTTGTGGGTACAACTATTGTAATTATATATCTGTGTTTCCTCTCGTCCCGGGGACCCGACCTATTCGGATCCGTCCTGTGTGGTTCTCCGTCCCGGGGACCCGGGCTCATCGCCCCGGGTCCTCGGGTCCATCCTGATTGGCTTGTCGGGGCTTTGTGGGTCGTTGCACCCCAGGCTCAATGATTGGTGTTCCGTAGTTGGCCCGTGCTCCCTCCTTGAGGTCATGACCTGGGCCGTGACATGGAGCCATTTCTTGACCGCTGCACTTGGTGACCAGGCTATTGCTTGCCGGAAAAGACACCCACCAAAGAGGGGACGTTGACCTTGTACCTTTTGGTCAACGGCATCGAGTGTGCCCTTGTGTCGCGCCATGTCGTTGGCGACGATGAAAGTCATATCGACGGCCATCATGTCACCATGCTCGGTCAGAGCACGTAATTACCAAAGAGATATGCAGCAGTATATACAAGGCCTGGTGCTACATAGTATCAAACCCTTCTTTTAACCTCTTTATGGCCATCCCAGCGGCGCCCCACCAGTTTTGGCGTCTCTCGCGAGATTTCTGTGGAGGTGGCGTGTCATCGGTTGGGTGGCCGAATGCATTCTTGTCGGGCCTGTTCTTCCAGGACCAACCGGAAAGGGGCAAGGCGATGGAACCGGCCGCTAGTTCTTTGGGCCTGGGCCCGTTGTGGACTCGGTAGGGCCGCTCCCGATAGGTCGCCTGATGGGCGGATGCAATCGTGTTCTTGACGTGTTGAAGGGTTCTGCCGAAATGCTTGAGGCCGTAGAGGCTCGTGACGAGGGCGTCCACTTGTCTCTCGTCCAAGACGCCCCGCGACGGGCCGGCGCCGGTACCAGCGCCAGCACTAGCACCGCGTGCTCTCTCCCAATCCTTGCTGAGCACTTGGACTAGCTCAATGTGCTTCCTCCTCTCTTCCTGAAGCGCCACGAGTTTCCTCCTATCGGGCCCGCCTTCCATCTTGACCTTTGTCTCCTCGTTGCGCAAGAGGTAGTCAAGGTAGTCGAGCGTGGCATCGTTGTACGGCGTAATCGAATTTTCCTTGAGAAACAATCCAAACCGTGCGGCGGCCTCTTGTATTTGCCTGTGCTCGTCCTTGTACTCCTCGACACGCTTCTCCAACACCTCCATGGCCTTGGTTTTCAAGGCAATGTCGCTAACATTCTCGGCCAATAGTCTCTGCACCTCGGTGTCGGTCACGGTGGTGGAGTACTCCTCCAGCTCGTACAATACGTGCAAATGAATCATCCAGTTGTGTCCACATTTTGTGCAAGAGGTGGAACCCCGAAACGCCGTACAATTTTGAAGCCGGTGATGGCCGGTCTTCTCAACCTCGACGTCGCTTAGGTAGCACGCCGCGTGACAGTGGGTCTTATAGATGATGGCATTCTTTCCGTTGCCGTCATCCCGGTATTCCACGCAGTCTTGATGCGCGCAGACGGTGCGTGGCCTGTCAAGCTGCCGGGCTTTGAGCAGAATCTTGTCCAGGTGCAGCCGCTTGCAGAGGTTGTCGCCTGTTAGGCGCGTATCTTTGAGCTGCTCAACATGATCTTGGCACAGGCTGATATTTGTCTGAATGAGTTGGGATATGTCGGCCATCGGCTTGACCAGCTCCAGAACCAACCGCCGGGCACCATTGAGCGTGAGGGTGCTTTGGGTCGGATGAGGCGGCACCCCTTGGAAGTGTTCCAGCAGCCGTCGGGCCTCGTCTCGGGACTTTGACCAGCTTAGAGCAAAATCTTTCTCGTCACCCATGACAACGTCCTGCTTGTAGGCTGCCAGGTATCGAAAACTCTCTGAATCGAAGGAATAGGCCGTCTCAGGCTTCAACGGGAGGGAGACGCCAGCATGGTCGGCAACCTTGGCCAGCAGCATGCTTAGTGGGCCATAGGTATCGCCGGGGGTGTAGTTGCTGATCCTAGTGTTGGTGAAGCCAAATGCGACGTTTTGCGCCGCGGCGCGGTGTAGGTGCGTAAGCAATTCCTTGATGCAGAACTCAAATGTGACCGTCAGGCGAGCGCTGTTCGACTTAAGGAGGATCAAGATGCCATGCAGATGCTGGTAACTGCTGAGAGTGGAGAGAATGTCTGCCATGTTCTTCTTGTCGTAGGCTAAGCCGCGCGTGTCTCCAATGCCGGGAGTGTCAATCAAGCGGATGATTTGCGATCCAACCGCCACTGGGTATACCATGGTCTGCTGCGTCGCCGACGCTCCCTTGCTCCCGTCATGCTCGTCGTCTCTGGATCCAACCCGAATCGTGTGCTGCTCCATCTCCAGCCCGGCGCCGGACCGCTTCATGGTCTGAGCGGAAAATGAGCAGGGCACAACCCATTCAAGCTTGGATGCTTTCGCCTTCCCGAGCGATTCAAAGGTCAGGTAATTGACAAAGGAGTTGATAAAGGTAGACTTTCCAACCCCCGTCTCTCCCAGGATCAGAATGTTCACGTACTCTGGCTCCTGCAGTTTCCCGAGGGCCGAGAACAGTCTGTTTTGGTCGTACTTTTCGTATCCCGAGACATGGTCCGAACTATTGCACCGAAAACCAAAGGTGTCGTAGCGAGCCCTTCCGCAGTTACAATAGATGTACTCATCCGTGTATCCATACTCAAGTGGCTCCATGCACCTCGCGCAGATCCACTCTTTTGTCTCATCGTCATCGCAGCTACCCCCGGGACAGGCAGCCTTGACCAACCTTCGATTCAGGGGCCTTTGGATGGTGTCTGTCTCAAGAGACTCGGCAGGACACACTGCTAAGGATTTGTTGGCTAGAAACGTCTCTGCGGCGACCAAGTCGGCGGTCTTTACCTCGCCGTGCTTGTGGTGGGAGATGCACGGCTCGATCAAGACCGATCCTGCAGCGTCGCAATCGACAATAGCAACAATATCGTTGGCTTCTCGCCTATCAAGTAGGTCTAGGAGTAGACTGATATGTGCATTCCACGCCTCGGTATGCTGGATGGCCTGCGAGCTGAATCGGAGCACGTATGCATCCGAACCAGGGTTTCGGGATAAGATGACGCCTAGATCCACACCGTTGTAGCCGACATACGTGGCGCCCCTCGACACTGCCAGCTTGACAAATGCAAGCTTTTCCAGCTGCGAGTTGATCGCATCCCCCACCTTGAGCTTTACGGCGAGCACACCATCCTCTTTGTATCGCCGGTGGAGATGCCGAAGGGACCACACATCCCGCGTACCCTGACGAATACCCAGGATGGCTTCGCTGTACTCCCGTTTGAACTCTTGTAGCGCTGATTGGAGGCTGTGAAGCTGGTCCTCAGTAGCTTGGAGGCAGGCAATTGACAGATAGCGTCTGTATTGTGACCCCAATGTGATAAAGTCATGCAGCTTGGCACCCAAAGAACCGAAGTCGTCGTACAAGCGGGTGCAAAGGCTTAGGTTGGTCAGGGGTACAGGACTCCAATCCCTGGTGATACCCTCTGCCAACTCCGCCCCCATGATCATGGCGACCATGGTGATGGGGAAGAGAGTATAAGACATACACCAGCCTCTGCCTTGGCGCTCCGCGTTCATCTGCAAAGGACCGAGCTCGACATACTCGGCGGCTTCGCAAAGGCTCTGCATTGTGATGCCGCCGGACCCTGTTAAGCAGTCGCTGAATGCCGTGATTTCGACTGGGAGCCCGGCTTCATCCAGCGCCGCACCTGTCTTGTCGCTCTCCAAAGGTTGAGGTCCATTGATAAATCGTCGGAATTTCTCCATGTGCCTGCGGAAGTCGGACTCGCGATCGGCGGCGTCCTCGTTGGCATCCGCGAGCCAATGCACGACGGAGAAAACAGTCTGAAGACCCCATTCAATCTCGACCAACACATGGGTCGCTTTGAGGGCTTGCAGGGCCGATGGGTTGAAGTGGTCTCGGAGTTGACGATGGCCGAAATCCAGCCTTTCCCGGCAAGAAGTCATCTTGTGGAGGAGGGCCGCGTGCAGGAACTGATTCGTGTCGCGCTGCTCGGTGAGGTAGGCGGCGGAGCCCCGTGGTTCGACCAGTCCACATTGAATGCTTGCCCTCATCTCGGGGTCGATGCCCAGCATGGCGAACCTTTCCTCGTGCGAGTCATGGTAGCCAATGCGCACTTCTCTCTTTGGCGCTTTGGTGGTTGAGATTGCTTGAGGGAAGTTGTCCGAGCCGCGGAACAAGGAGAGCGGGAGGAAGCAGTCGTTGCACGCATCGTAGAGAGCGCCAATTTGGGCAGTGGTGCCCAGTCCAGGGCGGTGAAGTTGGCTCATGTTTCCCGGTGCCAGTTGTCAGTTGGTAGAGTTTGTTGTAGCGGCGAGGGAGGAGAAGTTGTTTGATGGTCATATCGGGCGCGAAATCAACGCTTGCCAGGGCGAGGGATGTGTGGCAAGCATATCCCGGGTCCAATCGCTCGAGTGAGAGCAAAGGATAGGCTGCTAGCAGAGCGCGCAGTTGCGCAGGGGTTCCACCCTGTCGACCTCATTGCATGCGCAGTACATCCACTGTAACACGGGGAACTCGCAATCCGCAGGAGCGCGCGGGGTGTTCGGGTCGCACCTGCGCGATAAACCGAGAGATATCTGGAGGCAACGTTTTCCCCTCGTCGGCTCGTGCCACTTTTTCAGGGCGCCCAATCGGGATCCTTTTGTTGCGGTGAACCGCTTCCGACGTTCGAGGTTCGGGTAAGGACGGCAGAGATCCTCCGCAGGTCCTCACAGTTGGCAAGGAGTCATGGTTGGAAGCAAGCGACGCGGAATTGCGATGCCTTGCATTATTTAGCGATATTCAGCAATTACTAGGATTTGTGCAGAGGCAGGAAGACCACCTCGTCCCCGTCGATGGAGAGAACGACGTCCAGTCCCTTGCCGCGCTCGACAATCTCACCGCTCTCCTCAAGATATACGCCTACCAGCATATCTTCCACCTTTTTCGCCGCTCCACTAAGGCTCCTGGCACCCAGCTCCCGGAGATAGCCATCCTTAGCCAAAGCAATGCACACAGACGCGTCATGTCGAATACGGAGTCGAATGTCTCCTAGAAGCCACTCATCCTGGCCGGTTGACAGGCTCACAGGAGCGCGCACTCTGCTGATCAAGGCCCGGAGAAATTTGTGTACAATGACGGCCTGTTCGCCCTCCGAGAAGGGAACAAAGGGGATGAACTCGGATATCCGGCCGGTGATGGGGCCCTGTTGGGCACGGAGATATTAATCAGCCATAGATCAAAACTTGGACACTCGGAGAGTTTAAACGCCATCCAAGAAAAGAGGGGGAAAAGAAGTCAAGGATTCAAATCGATGGTGTGAACATGAAAAGTACGTGATAGAAAGCGAAATACAATGCACAATGGTGGGATAAAATACAGATATGCTTACCCCAAAGTGGGAGAGGAACTCCTTCTTGAGGCCCCTCGACAGCTGTCTGGCTAGCTGTTCTTTGCGCGACTCGTCATCGCTTGTAATGATGTCCGTGTGGAGGTCGCAAAAGCTGTGTATTTTATCATCCAGAGCGTTTGTGGCAATAATCCAGATTGTCTTTGAGCAATCCACCGTCTTGAGGTTTCTGCGGTCCTGGTACTCTCCTAGAAACGCAGGAAGAAGAAAAAGAAAAGCGTGTCAGCAAAACCTGAGGCGCCACCAAAATGCGAGAGTACCCAAGACAAGCCTACCATTATCAAAAGGGAGGAGTAGTGCCTGGTGGATATCCGACGTTGTCTTTTCAAACTCGTCGAGAAAGACAATGCATGGCTGCTTTGCGTGTCTGGCCAAAAAGTTGTTGAGCGGCGTGCCGACGTCGGCGCCAGAGTAGGGGTGGCGCGGCCCAAACAGCTCCAGCTCTCGATTGACAATGGCGCAGTCGACCACCTCGAGGTCGAGCGAGAGCAGGTAGCCGAGCCGCCTCGCCAGCTCCGTCTTGCCGTGGCCGCTGGGCCCGGCAAAGGCCAGCACCAACGGCCGCTCGCTAGGGATCATGATGTGGCTGATGAGCTTGCGGAGCAGCCGGTTGGACGCTGTCGTCTGCCCGACCAAAAAGTAGGGAATTTCAAGGACCGCCTGCGCCTTCTTGCGCACCGCGACCTGGCGCGACCGGGTCGTGGTCGGCACCAAGCGCGCCGCCCTGTTGAGGTAGTAGCGCTGGCCGAGGTTGGCCGTCCTCACGAGCCTCCGGCTGGTGGCGCCTGTGCACCAGACCGGCACAGGATCGTGACCGCTTCCTTGCAGATTGGGTCCATTGACCGGGAGGTCTTGGTGATAGGGCGTGTAAAACGCTGGCGGGATCGCATCCGGCGGCGCGCCGAGGCCGAGCAACACGGCAAGCAGCATGGTGGTGTCCTGCTGAATCATCTCGCTCTGCGCAATTACAAAGGCCACCAGAGGCACCCCAGAGGCGCCGTGCACGGCCGAGACATTACCGCCATGGGCCGCCCACATCCGGAGAAGAGTTTCATCGTTGCGAGCGACAATGTAAAAGATGCTGGGAAACCCTTTTATCTCGTCGTTGATTTCTCGCTCCACCGTGACTCGGCTGTAGTCAGCCAGGTACCTTGCCACGTCTCCCTGACTAGCGCCGTGCTGGATACCCCGGACGAGGTTCAAAAGGTCGAAGGGGTACTGAACCGCTTCGTCGGTCGTCGAAGGCTGGTCAGGGAGTGGCAGCCTCGGCAGGATAAAGTCCCAGTCTGTGATGGCGGTTTCATCCAGGCTGGCGTCCGAGATCTCGGTCGCCTTTGAAACCGGCGTTATTGCTGGGCTTGGTGGCGCCGTTCCCGCGCAAACCCCTCCGCTGCCGGGTGTAGTCTCGTCGGTCTCCTCAGAGCCCGGCTGAGAGAACAAGGGGGCGCAGACGCCAGCCCCTGACTGGTCTGTTGCAACCGAGGTTGGCAGTCGGGGAGACGTTGCAGAGCGCGCTTGGTACTTTGCCCAAGTTTTCTGGTGTCTTTTGGCCTGTTCGACATCACCGTTGGAAGCCTATTCCGCTGGTCGATGAGCTGGAGGCAAGGTCTGACAGGACAGGGCACCAGGGAATATCCATACCTGAAGAGCCGCTGTCGCTCTTTGACGGGAGCAGCCACAATCCTCCATGACCTTGAGTATGAGACCGTCTAGACTGGGCGACCCCAGGGATCGTTCGGGCGCCGTCTTCCCCGTCATTCTTAGCAACTAGCACGAGTTTCCTAGACACCGCAAGATCGCTTTGATTTTGGCAACAAGGTGGCGGGTTATATGCCTTCACTGCGAGAAAGTAAAGAGGCTTGAAACTGCAGTGCCATGGTACAAAATCGTGCCTCAATGGAACCCCGGCCAAAGATGCGGGGTGGGAAGGCCATGGTTCCGCTTTTGGACAGAGATGCAGCTGAGGTATGCATAGTAGGCCTCACGACTTTCGACGCCATGTAGTGTGACCACCCAACTTGAGTGAATGCTCCAATAGAGTCCCGAACCTTGGCGGGCCCGCATTACCATGGTCTGGTTGGCTGTCCAACGCCTAACGTGGCGGGACAACAGACGCCGAACCGACCAGCCAGCCAGCCCCGAGAAGCGACAGGTTGGTGTCTAGGCCAAATCTTCAGACGAAGCACCCCCTCCTACGGTCCCCAGAAAGAGCGTCCCTTTGCATTGCTCTTGAATATTTTTACCACGGGGAAAAAATTGCAGAGCAGGACAATCAGAAGAATAGAGCCAGCAATTTACACCTGGTTCAACTACTCTATTTAGGAACCGGTGGCGAATATCGCAATCTCACATTGCAGCCAACATGTACAGGACCCGATCCGCCATGTTCCCACACTCCCACCTGGTACGTCAACGCGAACGCGTCTGGCCGGGGGCGACAACAGACGATCAGATGGTCTCGCAGTTGGAATACCAGCTCAGTTTCTCGGCCGCTACCGCCAGCAACCGACAACGTTTCGAGACCGACACGCCCGCCCGTCCTCTCCTCGTGCTCGACGAAATGGTCGACGCGACCAGGGCGTTGGAGTTGCTCGACTCGGACGATGGCCAAGGTGATGCAGACAAGGAAATCGACCGCGTGATCGCAGACCTGCTCAAGGCCGAAGATGAAGCCGCCCACTTCAAAGGCGAGCTGCAGAAAAAAGACGTAGAGATACATGGTCTGCAGCGGCAGGTCCACGAACTAGAAACCTTGAGACGATACTCCGACCCAACGGGCTCAGCAAGCGCAAGCGCCGGCGAATTACAGGCCGAGATGCGACAGTTGATGGTCGAACTGGGGCGCAGAGAGCAAGAGCTGGCTGACAAGACACGGGAGTTGGCAGCCAAGGAAAGATCTTGGCGCGAGACGGTTCAACGACTGCAAGGGCAGCACAAGGCAGAGGAGCAAAAGTGGCAGCAAGAGCTGGCAAAACTACAGATATCCGTGGTTGGCGATGCAGGGTGCGGCCGTGACGACACCGGGCCTACTGAGCTTGTGGAGCGTGCCGAGCTTCAGAAACTCGTCGACTTTTACAAGAAGGTGAGCGAGGGGCTTTCGGAGAAAAATGGGAAGCTCAAAGAACAAGTCGAGCAATTGAGTGTTGCGATCGCAGCAAGAGATAAAGAGCTTGAGGAGCACATAGCCATGATACAGGTGTTGTACGGCCAGAGTGCGGAGGCAGAACGTGAGGTAGTACCTGATGAGGAGGCGATGGCTAGTGGTTGTCCACAGGGCGACGGAGGGCAAAGGTAGCAGAGATGCGCAGAATTTCCTATTTTGTCGGAATCTTTAAAAATATATTTCAGAGCCAGTTGCGCAGGACGGATATGGGTTACGAAATGGAAAGGTCGTCATGTCTCGAGCAGCTAGCACATCGCAATTCAACAGCGCACTTCCAGCAAAGACATCGAGCATCAACTCCCCAGAAGCACCACCATCAGTCCGTCCGAGGCTTCGATTTGACAGCACCAATTACGGAGCTCCTGAGGGCACATTTTTGGAATATGAAAGGACCACCCTGCATCGGTCCATGTGATGATCAAAACGGAGAATCAACCTGAGGTCAAGTACAGGGCTAGCACTCGTATCTTCCTCATTCGGCCTAGCATTTCGCCGACCAAGAACACGCATTTTGGTGTTGGCCATGCGGATATCCTAATTTGCGATCTCCGGGTTTGCTAGGATGTTGGTGGGTTGGTAGTGAGAATCGCAGGCTTGGCGGTTTCTGGTTGGATTTGGGCGCGGGGAATGTTCACTTCGATGTTGTATCCTTAGATTGCTCACAGCCCTCAACGGCGCACAATTTGAGCGTGCACCCTCATGACCTTGCACTATTGAAAAATGAGACAGTATGCTCGGTCAGATCGTCGCACATCAGTGACGCAGATGACCAAGCCAAGCTTGTCCTCTTTGGGTCCTGATGCGCGTGTGCTGCAACGCTCGCATCTGACTGGCTCTCGGCAACACAGGCCGAGCCAAATCTTATATCATCCCAACCCCGCAACTCACACCTTCCATCAACAACAGCAGCACCTCCTCTCCAGCGACGGAAGCCAAAACTAAAATGTCAATTATTGAGCGCGACCTCATCCACTTTACGTGCCCCTCTCCTCACACCCCAGGCACGGTCCTCACCTCCTTCACCCTCCACGGCCCGCCCAACACCCCTCACGCCGACTTCACCTGGACCCTCACCTTCCCTCACCCCTCAACCTACCGCATCCTTCTTTCCTCACCAACGCGACCACCTCCCCTGCACGACAACACTCTCCCCTGGACACCCCTGCCCTTCACCATCATCTCATTCAATGCATCCACCCACACCGCCATCTTTTCCTTCCCACTCTCCCCGCTAACCCTCCACCTCAACTTCACCCACCAGATCAGCACCTCAATCCACCACCCCTCTTCATCGTCTCCAATCCTCTCGGACCTCCAAACCCGCTCCTACGCGCTCACATCAAACGGTATAATCCGCCATTACCACCTCGACCGCACCCGCCTCCACCTCTGCCTAGGCGAAAAAGCCGCCCCCATCAATCTCACAGGTCGCTCATTCACGCTGCACGCAACAGACGCAGCGCTGTATGACACGTACCACACCGATCCGCTGTATAAACACATCCCGTTTCTCATTTCCACGCCACGTCCCAAGGATGGGAAGCAAGGTCTCAGTTACGGGATTTTTCACGCGACGAATAGTGTTGGCACGTGGGATGTTGGTGGTGAGATTGATTACCCGAGCGGAGGGTGGAGTATGCGGTATGTGCAGGGCTATGGAGGACTTGAGGAGTGGGTCATGGTTGGGGAGGGGGTCAAGGGCGTTGTGGAGCGGTATAGCGAGGTAGTGGGCAAGCCGGGGCTGGTCGGGAGGGATTGGTTGGGGTTTTTGGGGAGTAGTATGGGTTTGGCGGAGGGACGGGATGCGCAGAGCAAGTTGGAGGGGTGGGTTGGCGCTTGCGAGAAGTGGGGGGTTCCTTGTAGTGGGATGCATGTGAGCTTTTTTTTTTTGGTCTCTTCATTAGGAGTGATGGTGATGGTGGTGTGATGTTGGGATTGCTGACTGGCGTAATTAGTTGTCCTCCGGATATACGGTTGACGAAAAAACGGGTGCGAGATGGGTCTTTTACCTCAACGAACAACGCTTCCCCGATCTCAAAGGCCTGGTAAAAAAGTTCCACAAAGCAGGGATGAAGATCATCCCCAATGTCAAACCCTGTAAGTTTTCCCCGTCTCTCACGGTTCTCCTCACTGACAGAAAAGACATCCTTGTCTCTCACCCGCACTACGACCGCCTCCGTGCCGGCGACGGCCTCTTCCACGATCCCTACACCGGCACCCATGCCAAACAAAACATGTGGTCCGGCGCCATCGGGGAATCCGGCGACGGCAGCTGGGTTGACTTTTCCTCTCCTGCGACCCGCAAATGGTGGGCCGAAGGCATCGACACCCTCCTGGAAGCTGGTTTCGACGGCATATGGGACGACAACAACGAGTTCTACCTCCGTGACGACGCCATCACCTGCGCCAACGACCTCTCTTCCTTCCTCACTCCCATCTCTTCCACCCCAGACTCTGACGTCTTGGTCGGTCTCTTCGGTCGTATAACCCAAACCGAACTGATGAACAAACTGTCCCACGACCGCCTCCTCTCCGCCCGCCCAAACCAACGCCCCTTTGTCCTCACCCGCTCCGCAAACCCCGCCTCGTTACGCTACGCTGCATCAACATGGTCAGGCGACAACTACACAAGCTGGGATTCCCTCCGAGGATCGCAGCACATCCAACTCACTTCAGCCATGAGCCTGATCCAAAATACCGGCGCCGACGTCGGTGGATTTGGCGGACCGATTCCAACACCTGAACTGTTTGTCAGATGGGTCCAGCTGGGCGTCACGCATTCACGCTTCTGTATCCACTCCGCGCCGTCAGATCCGCAAGGGAGGGCGAAGCTGAATAGTCCGTGGATGTATCCCGACGTGCTGCCCATAATAAGGGCACATATCAGGTGGCGGTATGAGATTATGCCGTTCCTGTATGATTTGGTGTTGAGGAGCCATGAGTCTGCGGAGCCGGTTAATGCGCCGCTGTTTTGGGGCCCGTTTGCGGGGGATGAGGTGTTGCACGAGAAAAAGGTGTTGGAGGGGTTTGATAGTTGGCTTGGGGTGGGGCAGTTGTTAGTTGCGCCGCAGGTTTGGGAGGGTGAAGTGAGACGAGAGGTTTATTTGCCCAGAGCTGGGGCGGATGATGAGGGTGTGTATTTCAATCTGAGGACGCCATTTGGGACGGCGAAGGCGGGGAGTTGGGTGGAGATTGAGACGCCGCTGGAGTTTGGAGGCCTTTGGGCTAGGGAGGGTGCAGTGGTGCCGGCCGGGAAGGATGTTGTTACGATTGTTGAGGGGAGGGCCGAATGGAGGAAGAAGTTTGGGGTTAAGGGAGTGGAGGACGGCTGGAATGAGGATGCAGAGAAAGATGACTGGAGAGGTGTCATGATTTTCCCAGGACAGGGTGAGAAGGCGTATGAAGGGCAGTGGGTTGAGGATGACGGCGAGTCAAGGGATCCGGCACCGAGGTGTACCGTCAGGATCACGTATTCGGTCCGGGACGGCGTCGTTGATGTCAAGCTGAAGTTGGACGTGGATGGTTTCACTCCTTTCTGGGTGCAAAAAGGTGTTCTACACGTCATCTTGCCTGCAGGCGATGACAGGACCGTGGTTGGCGCTGAAAAGAGAGGCTGGAAAGACAGGGATGTTTGGGCGATTGCTCTTTGACATTCTTGTTCGCTGACCGCTGTTCGGGTGCTTCAATTTTATTTCGGGTTTCAACTGTCTTGTCCTGGGATCCGACATTTCCTGTGTGCGGCGCTGATTGAAGCTGTCCCTGGCCTGCGCGACTGCCAGCGGGTGCAAGTTTCGGGTTCGCTTGGCGCCCGCTCGCACCGAAACGCCCATCGGAACGCGAGTCAACCGCCGAACCAGTCGGGTGAGCACTTCGTCCGTCCGAAGCTTAGCAAGCCAAACGCAAGCTCCGAGGCCGCTCGGAGCGAAGAAAAAACGACCTCTTATAAAGTTCAACATCTCACATCTCAATCATCTCAACTCATCACTCAGACAGAACTCATCAACTCAACGTCATCATCATCATCAACACCACCACAACCACAAAAATGGCGGCGCCACTTCCTCTCCCTTTCCACCTCCCAATTTCAGGCATCACCATCCCCTCCACACCTCTCATCGCAGCCTCATACCAATACCTCCTCGAAAACACCCGTCCCTCCACAGTGAACCATTGCCTCCGCTCCGCCTGCTTTGCCCTCCTCCTCACCACCCGTCTCCCTCTCATCCCAGACGGCTACACCCTCGACACGGAAACCATGATTCTCTCCATCCTCTTGCACGACATGGGATGGGCCACAACGCCCATCATCTCCAACAACACGCGCTTCGAAGTCGACGGTGCCAACATCGCCCGCGCCTTTTTGTCGTCTCAAACCACCGCCCTTTCCAGCACCCAGATCCAGCTCCTCTGGGACGCCATCGCCTTGCACACGACCCCATCCATTGCGCAGCACAAGGAGCCCGAAGTCGCGCTCGCGCATCTGGGCATCACGTCTGATTTCCTAGGGCCGTACATGCCGCCTGGCAGTACCGAGCCTGGAGCGCTGATCAGTGTCGCTGAGTATAGAGAAATTTTGCAGGCGTTTCCGAGGGCGGGGTTCAAGGATGATCTTGTGACCATCTGCTGCGGGTTGTGTAGAGATAAGAGGGAGACGGTGTGGGATAACTTTGTGGGCGAATTTGGGGCCGAGTATGGGATTGATGGGCTGGGTGGGGACAAGGAGGAGTTTGCGGCGGAGTTTGAAGCGCGGAGGAACGCTTTGCCCTTTTTGATGGGTGGTCTAGAAAGAAGTGCGGAGTTTGAGGGCGAGGAGGTGGAGAGTGAGGAGAAGTGAGGTTGTTGCTGCGGTCAAAAGTCTGGTTCTGCGGTTGGTCTAGGATTTGATAGGAATATCCAATCCGTTTTTTTTCCTCCCTTGAAAACGCCTATCAAGCGGCGATTCCTTTGTAAGGTTGTGCCTGTGGTTATGGTAACACCCGCCATTTAATTGCTAAGCAGATAGCCGGGCGAGGCGCACTGCGTACTGAAGTCGATATTAACCGCCGCAAAGCGAGTCAAGATAGATGTGCCTCGCCGCTGGGACTGAATCCTACCAATTTACAGACATCTCGTGTAACCAGCAAACTAACCGCTCGAAAATCACAGACCCGAAAGACATGCCTCGACTCACTCGCCAGGTATAAATCCTTATATATCCAGCCCATTCCGATTCCAATCTCCTCTCCAACCAGTTTCACCATTCCAACCATTTGCATACCACAATCTCTTCTCGTCCAGTCCAGCCGAAATCATGTTTCGTTACATTTCTCGCCTCGCCCTCTTCCTTTCCCTCTCCCCAACCCAAGCGGCCACCATAGCCCCACGCATCCCCGGCGCAACCATCACCCTCTCCACCATATCCGGCAACGGCTGCCCCTCCGGCAGCGTAACCCTCACCGACACCCGCGGCGACATGGCCACGCTCAACTACAAACAATTCACCACCTCCCTCGGGCCCGACGTCTCGTCAGCAAGCAAGACAAAGAACTGCCTCGCCCGCATCAAAATCGCGACGCCACCAGGCTACATCGTCAGCATCAAGGACACCAAGTACGAAGGCCGCGCCGAGCTGTCTGCTGGCGCGACGATGCTGAGCCAGACGACGTATTACTTTGCGGATGACCCGGCCGCGCAATCCTCGACGCAGGATCGGGTGCAAGGGCCTGTGGGTGGAGGGTATGCGCGACCTGTGGAGATTGGGCGTTCGAACAGGGTGTATACGGCCTGTGGAGGTGGGGCGAGGGAGGTGGTGGTGGCGATTACGACGAGGCATGCGTTGACGAATTCGACGGTGGGAGCGAGTGGGAGTTCGAGTTTGGCGAGTCAGAGCGTGGGGTTGGAGTGGGTTGCTTGTTGATGGGTGAGGCTGTGTGTGCGTGTGTGTGTGTGTGTGTGTAGGTGTCGGCGGAAAGGTGGTGAGTCCATGAGAGTCTACAAGTTGGTATTGATGAACGACTTCGCAGTCGAGGCTCCTAAACTCGCTGTCGTAGAGGTACCTCGTAGATAACTACTTAGACACCGTACATGAGCTAGCCAAACCGCGCGGCGCTTCGAGAAGAACGTTTTTCCCTTCTATGTCGGCCGCGTGCTCAAGCAGCAGCTTCTCTATAGCTGTGTTTCCCCACCGGCCTGCAGTCTGTAGCGGCGTCTCCCCCTCCGTATTCCTGGCGTGTATGTCGGCACCCGAATCTAGCAACAGTTTTGCAGCAGGGGCATGGTTGTGGCGGGCGCTGATATGAAGTGCCGTCATGCCAAAACGGTCATTGGTGTTCACGTCGAGGTTACTGCTGGACACTTCGTCCAGCACAAACTTTGTAACCATCAGACTCCTTTCCTCGCTCTTATGACTCTTGAAGTCTAGGGTAGCGAGATGTAGGATTGTGCGACCATTCCTATCCCTGCGGTTTGTCTTGGCGTCTTTCCACAGCTCTCGTACCACACCGACGTGGCCCCTGAAGGCCGCCCAGAGCAATGGGGACATGGCCGAACTGTCCACCACATCCGTTTCTGCACCGGCCATTACTAACGACCGCACAATCTCAACGTTGTCGTGAGCTGCTGCAAGGTGTATTGGCACCATGCCGCGTACGTCTCTGGCGTTTAGCGTTGCCGTTGCTCTTGTTAACTTCAGCACAGCTCTGCTGTCGTCCCGCTGACATGCGTAGTGAAGCGGAATTCGACCACGGATATCCATTTTGTCCACGTCCACTAGGTCACTGAGAAGCCTAGTAGAGAACGAAGATGATCCCGTCGCTGCGGCGTAGTGTGATGGTGTCCAATCAAGGATGTCTCCTTCGGGGCCCCTGTCCGCCTCCCCCTCATCTGTCATAATGTCGGGGATACTTGATAGATCTGGAAACATTCAGCGCGATGCAACAGGAAACCCAAACCGGCGTCTTGACCAGCAACAGGTATGGATTCCGCCACGGCGTCACACTGCCAAGGGCGGCCCTGTCGTTCGTACAACCCCATGAGACGGGGTAACAACGTATTGTCGCGGACTCGTCGCAATTTGTTGAGGATATTCTCCATCAGAGATGTGAGACTTCTAGTCTCATCCTCCAAATCTTCAGCGTTCTGCTGGTCAATATCCTCGATCAATGCCCGCAAGCACTCCATCAACAACGCGGTAGCCTTCGTGACAATACGGTCACTCTGCGGAAACGACTCGGCCGTCTGAAAAAGCCAAACATAGACGCTGGAAACCCCTTTCCAGTTATTATTGCCTTCGTAAATCCTTGCATGTCCTCGTGCCCAATTGACGATAGCATCTGGCCTGGGAAGTTTCCCCACGGCACTCAGTTGTGGAATGACGGCGAGGTAGATCTCATCGGGGGTCCCCAGTCCCGTCGAAGACATGTCTTGAACCATCTTCGAGAGCTTGGCATTGCTGAGTGCAACCGCATCCCCACTGCGTCCCCGAAAGGCCCTGGTGGGCTCGGTCGAGCGTACTTGGACCTCGCCATCAATACCACTGTCCTTATGCCCGCCAGCGACCCGCATGAAGACAGACAGCATATGCTGAGCATATAATGACTTTAAACCGCTCACGGAATCGACTGCTAGGGTGGCTGGCAGAGGGTCACTTGCGCTGAAGTACCTCAAGGGCTTGTACCCGGTTGTACCATCCATGATTTGCGGGCAAGAGGTTTCGTATCCGGTGACTCGGTGGGGTTCGAATCGCAAATGAGCTCTCCCCCCGGTCTCTGGTTTATCGACGACCATTTCGACGTTTGCAGCGCAGTCGGGCAACCACCAATGAAGGTCACGGTACAGCGCCTTGGTGTGGGGTTCCAGGAGCCTCAGGCTCCGCCCGGTAATCGCCCCTTTAGGTCGCAACCATGTATTATCATCGTCGTGCTGAAATCGCCAATTTTGTTTGGAATTTTCTTCGTGTTCGTTGTCATGCACCGAGCATAACCACAGCGACAATGCTGCTTCAAGCTCGTCCGCGAATGCCTTCCATCGCCCGGTCTTGGTGTCTGTTGTGACCCGAAACCAAATCTGCTCGCGACCAGCTGTCAGAGGCCACCTCAACCTTATAATTCTAGGGCTGGGGTAGGTCTTGAAGAGGTTGTTCATGGCAATCTCGATGGACCTGGCAAGGGCGATGGCCTCAGCCGAGGCAGGCCCGACCCAATTCGCAGCTTTTCCAAGTTCTTTCCGAATCCGCATCACCTCCTGAGCCTTTCCCTTTAGTCTTTCCCTAGCGTCGCTAAACTCTCAGCTCTTCACGGGGTCTTGAATAGGGGTTGTCTCCCAGCTTGGAGCCTTCTCGCCGAGGTTCTTTGACCACGGAGCGGCTTCAGTGTTCCCCAAAGCCAGAGTCAGCCAGTCCAACGCATGGTCCGAATTAAGCGGGATCCCTTTGGCCGCCTTCGCAAGATTCCGACGGATCAGCGTCCTGAGGATGGTCATGATGACAATCGCGCCGAGCTGGGCAGCAGACACAGTGCATACTGCGGAGCCCAGTGAATTGTACGATAAATCCGACAACGCTAACCAAAGCGCCCCCAACCGCTGTCATTTCCATGACAAAGCTTCCCTGGCTCCCTGACCTGCGGGACGTCGTAATGAGTTTTTGATGCTCTTGGGGCATGATGGCGAAAGACTCAAACTTTTGGTCATTCACTGTCCCCGAACGCTGGAGCTAGACGATGTAGGCTCCCGGTCGATATCTCACTTCGGACGTACTTCCCTCCACAACAGAGGCGCAAAGTATCATTCCCGTGACAAGAAGCAGCGTTCCGGCGAGGGTGCAAGGAAACCCGTACGCGGAGCCTTCGCCTTGAAACGACAAGATATAGTATGCGGCGAACCCGGCATAAACAAGAACGCCAAGCTGCAGGACGACGCCGAAAACTGCCACAGCATACATCTCGCCCCTACCAACCTGGTTGTCCACGTTGAGAGTCATATTCGGTGTTGCTGCGGCCGTATTTCGGATGACGACAATACCCCTATTTCCTGCTCGTTCCGAATCTTGGCTGTGTTGAGAAAGCTTGTTGGCAATGCGCTCCCTAAAGCTCGGATCTGGCGACAGGGTATTAGCTCTACGTCATCGAAGAACGGTTTGTCCGACCAACCGTATTCATCGAGGTAATATCGGCTATCATAATCTTCGATGTCCACAATCTCGATCTCGTCCATCCCCACGTCGGCTTCATCGGGGACCAGTACGACAAACTCCCGAATAGGACCCGACCCCATGACCCTGACAATCTGCTGACCATTCTATAGTTCGCACGCCTCATTCGACGTAGACGACATCAACTCTGACTCGGCCACGGCACGACTCTCGCGGGCCCTGCCGATAATCGCCTTCAGCCATGAGGGACCACCGACTCGAATCGCGCCAACAACAGCAGTCACGATGCCGAGCGGGGCCATTGCCAGGATGATGTTGCCAGCCCATCCGACCGACTAGCTCATGAACTGCATCATAACTCGTTCTCCGAAGAGGGCCAACAGACTAATGTCAGTCAAGTTAGTATCTCTGCCTAAAACTAAGGTAACTGGCACACATGCGGCGCCAGATCGCTGATCAGATTATTCGTGATGTCATCTCCTCCCTCGCCCGCCTCGACACAGGTGACAAAGCATATCAAAAGAGCAAAAATAAAACCGAGTCGATTATTACAAGCCGTGTTGAAAGGCGATCAATTCATCGACTCGGAAGAACGTGCAGCCCTAGCAGCTCTAATTATGTGAGCCTCCACTATGCCTTTGGGGGAATTATAATCTCGAGCGATACTCAAGGGATTAAGGATGGGGGGAAGAAACCCGGGCACAAGACAACAAACACCCAGCAGAGCAACCGACTTTGGGCATCAACCAGACCGATTGCGGAGGTTGGGATCGAAAGAAAAGTAAACACGTCAATCAACCCCGCCGGTTTGTTGGCCAATTACAGCCAGGTAATCTGAGGCAGCCGTCACACGCGGTTGCGAGGTCAATTGGCGAAGCGAATACTTTTGCGTGGGGAACCAGAAGTTCTTCACACCATCGTAGGCACAATGCGATAATAGCTACCTATTCTATATATTCCCGAGGTCCCGGCGCCCCGGTCGTCCCGCGACGGGAGAGCGGGACCATTCGTACTCGTTGTGGGTCCCGTGGTCCCGACCACACCACGTCCTCCGGGGCCTCGGGGCCGTCCTTACCGGTCCGTCCGGGGCTTGTGGGTCCCGTCGTTGCACCCCGGGCACAACCTGGAAGGAACGATTGGCAAACGAAAGTTGCATGGTACGTGCTTCCCCCACGGTCATGACCTGGGCCGTGACTTTTTCGGTTCTCGTGCGCATGGGCGCATTTCCTCAACGCAGTGGCCGGGGCAAAACCTGCGTGCTTCCGCGACGGGAGAGCTTGTCCCGGAAAGGAGTCGGAAATGCGCGGGAGAAATGCACGAAAGCGTGTGATGGCGGTGCAGGGCCAATTGCTGCTGGCGATGCGCCTCTCGTGTACAGATATGTAGCGCAGGGTCAACGGAATGCAAGCAACTCGATTCGCCAAGGCCGCATCAAAGGGTGTTGTTGTTGGCCTATCTTTGCCTGCCCTCCCACCCCGCCTGCTCAAAATGTATGTGCCCCATGGGGTTTCACAAACTGCTTGGTTTGTTGTCCACTCACTCTTCTTCGCAACTTGAATTTTCCTTTCACACGGACCTTTTTTTTGGGTCAAGTTTAGGGACAGAAAAAAGCAAAATGAGCGCTGACACCACACAAGATGCGATCCTTCCCGCCGCGTATTGGGAAGGGCGCCACGTCCCTAACGACGCCGACTCGAGCGTTGGCGAGGACCTCAAAAGCTCGACGGCTTCCACCACGTCGAGCGTCCTCGCCTACCGAACTCTCCACGGCAGGAGATACCATAACGACCGCGTGACGGATGGCGAATACTGGGGCCCAAACGACGACCAGCATTCGCAGTCTGTGGATCTTGTCCACCACTGTTTATGCCTCATTTTTGACGGCAAGCTCACACAGGCACCCTTGGAGAAAGGCAAGGTGAAGAATGTGTTGGATGTCGGCACTGGGACGGGTACGTGGCCCGCTCGTTGTGTGAACAGTTAGTTGATGTTACTAGCAATCTCCAGGTACCTGGGCCATCGACTTTGCCGATGAGTATCCAGACTGCCAAGTCGTCGGGACGGACATCTCGCCCATCCAGCCCACGTGGGTCCCACCAAATTGCCGTTTCGAGATCGAGGACGCCACGAAGCCCTGGACCTTTGCAGCGGATTTGTTTGACTTTGTCCACATGCGCTACATATATGGGAGATGGGAGTGTGGCCGACTGGGATGCCCTGTTCGCAGAGATGTACCGCGTTACCAAGCCCGGCGGCTGGGTCGAGACGATGGAGCCGTCCTCCCAGTTCGAGTCGGACAACAACAGCATCGTCCAGGTACTGTCCTTTACGAATGGGGCAAGGTGTTCAACGAGTCTGGCAAGAGATCCGGTCGGACTTTCAGCGTTGTTGAGGACGAGCTCCAGGAGAAGGGGCTCAAGGCTGCTGGCTTTGTCGACCTGAAGGTGATCGAAGGCAAGGTAAAGATGCCCGAGCCCTTCCCGTTCTGGCATTCATTCGCTCTTACTGATGGCCTACAGTCTCCTCTCACAGGCTTCATGAAGGCGAAAAAATGGAAGGAGATCGGCACGTACTCCCCGTGGGCGTTCGAGCAGGACATCGAAGGCTACGCCTTGTTCATCTTCACTCATGTCATGGGCTGGACTCCGGAACAGACCCGGGTCTACGCGGCCGCCTTTCGGAAGCAGCTTCGCGGTCCGAATTGCCACCCATACTTTAGATACAACGTTGTAGTCGCTCGGAAGCCAGAGAACAAGCTAGAGGAGGAAAAGTCTGAGGAGAGCACGGCATAGAGACCCGATGGGGTCTGCTTGTCTTTGCATACCGCAAGGACCGCCCAACATCCATCCCTACAACGTAGTACATCGGCAAAACGAATTTCCATTCAACATCCTTCCATCCGCCCTTCCGTTTGACCACAATGTCGCCCCCCTATGCGTCGGCTGGAGGCTTGGCCGACCAAAGGATATCCACGCCAGCTTTGAATACGTGTTAGTTCCCCTGGGAGTCCTTTCCCCCCTCTTCCAACTTACCTTAACCTCTCTTTTCCAAAACTCCGGTTCTCAAAAACGGCACCTCCACCCCCACCACCTCCCCCGTCTCCTTGTCCTTGACAAAGACAATCCGATCGACCGACTTGCCCCCATAATACAACCAATCCACCAGCTTCCAACTCTTGCACTCACCCTCGCTGATCCCTCGGCCCGGTAAATCCGTCTCGGCCACCGTATTCTCATCGAAGCCCCACTCAAAGCGCCAATCCTCCTTTACCACCTTTTTCCCGTTCTGCATTGTTGCCTCGCGGTATATCTCGGCGGGATAGATGCGGTAGATGCCCGTCGTGTTTTTCATGTCGGCAGCGAGCAGGGGGGAGAGGGAGTACTTCCAGATTTCATCGAGGCCGAAGAGGATGTCCTTGCCGTTGAGGCTGAGCTCGCTGAGACGCATGGACGTCCCGTCAAGGGTGATGGTTGCGTTGGCGGTGGTGTTGTTGTTGGAGGAAGAAGAAGTAGCGGGGGATTGGACGTAGGTGCCTGCGTAGGTGGAGGCGGCTTGCTCGAGGGCGGTAGCGTCCATGGCAGGGATGAGGGTGCTGATTAGGGCGTTGAAGAGGATGGGGAGGGCGGATTGGTCGCCTGCGGTGAGGATGGTGAGGCCGATGCCGTAGGTGTCGAGGAGGGAGATGCGGGAGCGGTAGTTGTAGGCTACGCCGTCTGTGTGCGGTGCGGGAGGTTAGCGAGAAGCTGGGAGTCGCCATCATCATGCGTGGACACTGGGCGCACGTAACGTACCTTTGCCTGTGATGGTGACGGTATGGCCGCCCGAGTGAGAGCTAGTATTATACGTTTTAGGGAATAGCAGCTCTGGCCTGGGACGAAAGATCTCCCACGGTGAGCCCTGGAAGCCAGTTGCGCCAGTGAAGGTGTGTGGCTTCAACCATGCTCTTACACTTATCGTCAGCAGCTTGGTTTCGAAGGTTTAGGGGCTTAAGCATACCGGATCTTGGTCGGGGTCGAGAGCTCAGGGGACCTATTCAGGATGGCATGCATGTAGCTTGAGAGATCTGCTACGGTGGAAACAATACCACCGCCGGCAACGCCATCTCCGTAGTCGGATCCCCAGTTGTTTGGGATGCTTGGGACCACTGCGAAGCTGTCATTCCCGGGGCTCGGTCGTGTCGAAGTCATGTTCAACGCGACCGCGAGCTCTTGGACGAGTTGGCTGTAACTCTTCCCTGTGAACACCTCGACCGCGTACGCCATGAGGGTGAAGGCAATGTTGGAATAAACCGGCCGTGTCTGCGGGGGTGCAACAGGGTCCGAAACGAGCATGCCACGGAGGATCTCTGAATGAGTATTGTCCGTTAGCCACCGCGACTCTTTTTTTCATATCGAAGGCCCTTTTGTACGCACGTTCTTTGTTACAATTTCCTCCATCCATGGCATTGACGCCACACTCGGGATAACTGCTGTTGGTGAGGACGGGATAGCCAAGATATTCGAAATAGTCCTTGAGATAGTAGAATTCCTGCCTGGTCAGAATGGGAAACGCTCTTCTAGACAAGATATACCAACCGAGAAGCCATCTCCACCGCTGTTAGCTGGAACAATAACGGAACGTTGGGTAGCAAGGAGGCTTACAGTTTGGAACTATTCCGGCCACTTGCCCTGCCAAGGCGCCAAGCGTGATGTCCTCCCACGCAGTCAGGGACTCATTGTTAGCCAAAGACGGGAGGTACTTTGTTATGGGGTCGTCATAGTTGATGCCACTGCGAAGCAGCACTGTGTCCTAGGTAGCCGACGTGAGTAGAGTAGCGCGTAATGTTTGCTGTGTACAAGGCAATCAACGAAATGTCCCACTTACAGTAATGGCCTTCGAAATGGATCCTATAAGATACTGTGAGTGCCTGTTGATGGACTTGGTTCCATTGAAGTTGGATGGTGAGAGGTGGTGGTACTCCCAGATCAACGGGTCAGACAGGGGCTGGTCGTGACTAGTGATGCCAATTGAGAAGGAGATGTTGTGAATGTCGAATCCGGCATTGATCTTGCCAGCCAATGCATCATCAAATATCTTTGAGAGGCCAGACAGAGCATTTTGGACCGTTTTTGATTGCTTGAGGTTTCGAGGGCGGGGAACAGACGGGCCCTCTGGATGACATGCAAGCACCAGCTGCAGGGCCGGAAGAAGGGCTACAAGACCGAATGGCCGCATGGTGATTTTTTTCCTTCGACGCAACTTGCAGTACTCATTCGGCCTAGGAACAGAAGCGAAGAAGGGAAAAGCTCGCCGCGCAGTTCAGGATAGAATTAGAGTCCATCGCTGCGAGCTGGATGCCATCTGGATGGGTTGAAAATCCGGGACCCGGGAATCCCGGCAAATACCAAAGTTGCCGGTGCTGCAACCGAGACGTGTTACTCTGGGGAAGTGCTGCTTTCCATTGGCTGGGGTTGAAAGACGGCCGCATCTTGGCTAGGTTTTACCCGATTTTGAGTGCAGTCAAAGCTGGAGTGGGCCGGAATAAGAGCCGAACGCGGGTGCTTTTGCTGGTGCCCCAGAACCAAAATAGCAACGAATAACGTGTTAACGAGAAATTTTCTAAAACAGATAAACCGGAGGAGCTGTGCCGGGGACAATTCAGTTGATCGGTGCAGGTGACTAGGATGAGTAGAGGAGGTCAACGTCACAGGGCATCGACAGTTAGCTACATGTAAGGGGGTCACAATTGAGCTTGGGAAAGGTCGTGAGGTAGCATTGGCACAGCTGCTCGCAGCTTGTTGGTATTGCCGCCAACCTCATCCCAAGAGTTATGAACCCCAAAGTATTGACCACGACAATGGGCTGACACACATTGTCGATGCGGCGCAAGGAAACGGGTTGTAGAAGTCGACACGAGAGATGCAATCAGTCTCGGATAAGCGACATAGTATTCCGCCAAAGCACCATTCCATAGACTATGTGAGTACCACAGCCCTAGCGAGAGCCTGAAGTTGAAGTAGTGCTGCTATCCTGGTCCGAAGCCACAGGGGTCCCAGTCTTGACAGCGTTGATCTTCTCCTTGACGTCTTTCAAGGCGTCCTCAAAGTACTCGGCCGCCTCCTTCGAATCCGTCTTTGCCGTTTCAATCCTCCAGGCCTCCACCTCTAGCTCTGCAATGTCTCTGGCCTGCCGGAGCTCCGCAAGGTCACCATCATTAGGGTCTCTGGCTTCGAGGCGCTTGATGGGAGCCTTTAGTTGGGAGAGCTCCGTCTTCCAGTGATTGAGCTGGATGGCGGCGTAGTTGGGTACTGGGAGAAGGGATGCTTTGTGAGTAATATTCTTTGAGTATTCAGGGGATAGTAGTGCATACCTCTGCCCCGAATGGCAAAGGGGCTGGTGATGGACTGCCTGTTGGTGCTCATGATGGTCTGGTTGAGTTGCTGTGTACGGAGAGGGGAGCTGAAGTTGTCGCTAAAGGTAGATGGTGGACTTGATGCTTGCGAGTATATTGACAAAGATTTCAGGACGGGTTGGCCCGAAGCAAGCTGAGAGAAGGGAGCCAAGCAAGTTGGGTGAGTAAAGGTATTGGGATTGGGGGTGGGCATTATATGGCCGCACAGCTTCACCCCTCTCCCACCTCTTCGGGATGATCTAGCGACGCTTTCTTAGACCCTGGCTCTCAAAGAGCGACCAATGTCATGCCGCATCACACAACGCGGCGGGAGGTGTGGGTTGAGATGTGACGGGCATCCAGGGCTTTCCACCCCCTTGATACGTCCGCCGGGAGGAAATTTGTCCAAATCTCGCAGGGCGGGAAGTGGTGTGGTCGGCTGATGCCTAGATACCTAGATAGGTGTTGTTTCCCGATATCAGTACTCGAAGGGAAAGCAATGGTTGAGAAGGTCGAGGTTAGCCTTACACCAAGAAACAATCCTCGCGTTCAAGTTGTGCCCCTTCTTAGCCATGAGCAGGAGTCGTCAAGGTCAACGTCGAATCCGATGTGGATTTGGGGCAGTCGTCGCTGACAAAAGGTGAATAAGTCTATCGGGGGTTCCGATGGGCTGCAGTTTGATTCACGCAACGGGGGCTAAACAGCGCCAGTTGGGGCCCTGCGCAGCTGAACCACTCCACCAACTTGGAAGAGGCACCACACCTTTTTGACCACGGTGTGCCTTGACAGATGCATGCATTCTCACCGGCGCACCCGCGTCATGCCTCACCGAGCTGAGAGCGGCAATTTGCCGCTTAGGCAAACATTCCAAGACGGTCAATAGTTGCGGTGTGGTGTCTGGGCTGGCCTTTAGCGTCATTTGGAAGAGACATGGCCAGGCTAGCGGAACTGGGGTTGCGAAGTCTCGAGAGCTCGCGTTAGACCCAAAGATTAGTGCATAATATCTCCCACTTCTCTCGCCCTCACCACATGGTACACCGAAGATAGGCGTGAGCTGGAATGATGCAAGGCTGAAGATGACAATTTGGCGCTGTGTGTCTTTCCCCCTGCGCGACATTACCTGCGGATCGGTATCGAGTGCTCCGATTGCACCATCAGTGATGGGCCTGATTGAGCCCAGATTTGCGGAAGGTTCCCCCAAAAGGCTAGTGGGGAAACTGCCAGGCTCGAAGAGGACGCCCCGCATAAATCGGCAGGTGGAGGCTCGACCAAGCAGCACAGCAGCAATCTAGGCAGCCACGGTGGGCCCAAAGTCGGGGATTGCTCAACCTTTCACGACCCCGAAAACTCCAGTTGGTTACACAGCATGAGACCACCCTGGCCGGAACGACAGCTGACCGACACACCCCATTTTCCCTGCCCACCTATTGGGCTCGTTGACAAGGCTCTGGGAACGAAGACACCAATGTCACCCACACTCTGCCGATTGCGCGAATTTCGGCATGCTGCGAGCATGATTGGCTGTCAGCCCGACGAGCGTCCCTACGGCATGCTGAGGGCGCAAGTGTCTTGAGATGGCCGAAATGCTATCATGCTCACACTCTTGCCATCCGGCAACGAGGAGATTGGCGTGTGCCAAGAAGCCCCTTTGTTGGGTAAATATTGTGTGAGCACTATCCTGGCTTGCCCCTGGCTTGCCCCTGGCTCTTTCCCTCAATCATTCCATCACCTTCCCCGTCGTTCCCAACATGATGTTTGCCCTGTGCAGTTCCCAGTCCCACAACCTGACACAAACCGCCGTTCGCAATGCTAACAAATTGACTCTAAGCAGTATTCACTACCTTGCCTGCCGTGGGGGTTCCCACCAGACAAAAGCTACAGAATTGATGGCGAATGGAGTCGGTCGAAATGACGGGTGCGTGGGTCGGTTGAGCGATCAGCCTATTGGGATTTGGCGCGTTCTGCGGTGTCAGTATGCAATGCGCGACGAGACCTCCGGTTGCAATCGATGCATCTGCTGCATCGTTCGATTGGGCCGTCACGGACTGCTGTCTCTGACACGAGCGGGGTTATCTGAGGCTCAGAATACGGGTATATTTCCCAGCTCACGACCTCTGGTCACATTTTATGACACTTTCTGACACTTGGCGGTCCATCAGCCTGTGAACCATGGCTCGGAGTCCCCAGTCCATCTTCGCGTATAGCGAAAAGGGGTCCGAATGCGGTCCATCGCCCCGATCGGATGCCGGCGACGGTCTTTTCATCAGCCACGGCCATAAAAGCCACGAGTCGCAAAGCAGCAATGCGAGCGGTGCGTCACGGAGGCTATTCTCGCCCAAACGGAAAGATGAAGGCAAGAAACTGAACTTGAACGGATCTGGCCTGACTGAAGAGCATCTTGCTGCGAACAGCGCCGACGAGGACAAGAGGCTGAACAAGGGTTGGCCACTCGTGGCCCGGTTGATGGAAAAGCAGCCCGAGCTCGAGGCATTTGGTCGGTTCCGGGAACTCAACATCAAGAACCTGCTCTACTACCAAGTCGAGCTAGATTTTCTCCGAACCACGCTCGAAGACGAGGAAGTCCGCGATGCGAGGGCCTCCCGCGGCGATCCCGACAAGGAGTTTTACAGAGACGCCAACGTCATGATGGACCGAGACCAAATCACAATGAAGCTGGAGGACCCCAAGTCGGCGCAGTGGGCCACGGTGCTAGAGCTTCGGAGGTGTCTCCGCGACTATAACGAAGCCCTCCTGCAGTACGCTCAAGTTTCCGCTCTTCCCGACGCAAACAGACGGGACGTCGGTGAGCTCGTGAACTGGATTCGAATGCCAGACCGCGGGAACTTTTCCATTGGGTCCTACGGAAGTCAAGTGTGGGGAGACTTGTTCAGCGACGCAAAAGGCGACCCTTCCTTTGGCGAGTTATTCTCACAAGCAAGGGAGGGGCTCCTTTCCCTCATCATGTTTTGGCGCCATCGACCTCCTCGGACTCGATCGGATCTCGTCGCCCCTCGCCCCGGCCTAAAAATTGATGCACTTGCCGGCTGGATTGCCTATGCTCTTATCCCGTGGTTGTCTTCCTTTGCTACCCGTGTCGCCGAGACGGCAGGGAGCGTGAGGGCGTTTTCCAAGAGGACAAGTGATGCAGAAGCCGGACCGCGGACACGTCCGAAGAGACCATTGGTGAGTGAGCTAGCTACGTCGGTCATTTCCAACACGCACTCTCGCTTACAGTTACACGCACCAGGACGATATCATCCCTATACCGGTCGCGGCTGTCAACAAGGTCACGTCTCTGATAGCCACGGTTGTCGCTTGCGTGCTCCCAACAGTCGCTATTGGCGTCTTGACAACAACGACGGCGACCGACTCTACCGTGCACAAGTTGTTGTGGATAGGCAGCTTCACCATCCTCTTTGCTCTGGGCTTGACGACTTTTACGAACGAGGTCTCAAGGGTGCAGATCTTCATGGCGGCGGCTGCGTACGTCTACCAATCTTTCAATGAACTACCAAACTAGGGAGGTTTGCGCTAATTAATATACCCATCAGATTCTCCGCCATCATGGTGGTTTTCATTCACGAGTAACAAGACACCCTAGAGCGTTCACAGGCCTGCGCTGTCGATGAACGGCACAAACTGCTGCGCGCAGATAGTGTTCTCCGGTGGAACTACCCCCTGGAGGTAGCCCTGGACGTGTTCGAAGTAGCAGAGGGAACCGCCTTGATCGACGACTGTATGCTGGGTTTGTGGAAGAGAAACGGTCAGCATCTGCTATAATTTTCGCTGGCGATTCGAATGGAGGCGGGTGCGCCCGACTAAGGCAACTGGAGGGGAGAGGTAGGGAGACAATGTCACTTACACCAACGGCGTCTTGTTGCAGGAGTGCTGATCCAGGGAAACGAGAGACCATTCTGCGTGCCCTGAGGAGAGATGTATTAGACTCGATGTTTTGTAGGAGTAGAGATGAAGCCGTGTGAACGTACGACATCAGGGGTGTTATGGGGTCGATCGTGTTGCTTGTGAATAGGATCGGGAATGCTGTAGGTTCCAGCTGTTGCGGGGAGCTGATGGGGTCTGTGGTAGGAGTTAGAGGACCCATGAAAGCAGCAAGCGGGGGCGAGGGAAAGAATGCCAACATTGCGCTGCCATGGTCTCCGGCAACTGTGCTTGGAACGATCTACACAGTATCTGTTCCACATAGATCGGATAGACATCCCCAATGTACTTGCTCTTGGACAGAGTGTACTCAACGTAACCCCTCAACTCGTCCAGCGTAGTCAGCTTGTTCCTCCCGTGCGCGTCGGCACACTGGATAACAAGACGAGCATCGGATGTAACATCCCACCTGTCGAACCTGCCCACAAGCGCAGACGCGTCCCCAAGCTCAATCTGATGCAAAATGTCTGCCATGGTTGGGAAGAGCGCGGCGGGGACGGAAATGGCGTTGAGGAAAAGCGCTTTCAGATCCGCAACAGTGACCAACGTCGGCACTCCTCCACTTTGCGCTCCGCTGGCCGGGACGGGATGGCTCTGGACCTGACGGACGATAGCGTCCAATCTTGCCGTGATGTTCTCCGGTGTCGGTCCCCAAAAGGAGCACCTTTCAGGACCTGCGGAATGGCAAAGCGTCGAAAATGCGGCCATTGCTTCGTCGGCCTGCTCGAGGTTATCCCTCCAGTCGTTGGTGTAGTACTGCTCGGCGTTTACCACACCGTCTAGAATCATTCTTCCGACTCGGCTGGGGAACATGGAAGCAAAGGTTGTTCCCACGAGCGTGCCGTAGCTGATGCCGTAGCACCACAGTTCGGCTTCTGATGGGGGGCGGTTGGCCAGTTCGGCCTCGGCTTCGATGAAAGTGAGCAAATCTTGGGCGACAGATGGGGTGGTGACGTAGTGCGCGTGGGGGTTCCCATTTTCGACAGCTGCGTTGCACCACTCTCCGTAGATCCCGGCGGTGTAGTATTGCTCCTCGAAAGAAGACGTTGAGGTGTTGGTGATGCCGGTACGGTGGAGTTGGTTAAAGATTGATCTTGCCTGTGTGTTTCCGGAGAAGCAATCGAAGGATGCCAATCCGCTGTTGTTCACGCCACGGGGGTCGAATGAGACAAAGTTGTATTGTTCGCCGAGGAATTGGCCTACTGTGGCTTGGTAGGTGAGGAGGAGTTCGACACCGGAGCCGCCGGGGCCACCTGCGTCAGGGCTTAATTAGGGCAATGTCTAAGAGTTTCGAGGAGGTGTGAGTGAACCGGTGGCTCACCAGGGATGAGGACAATGCTAGGAGAGTCTGCGGTGGCGTTCTTGCCGGTCAATCTGATAAAAGCAACAAAGGTTGTGCCCAGTGTTGTGTTGAAATAGTCTAAAGGAACTTCCAGTTTGGCGCACGTGAAGTTGTCGAAGCAGGGCGTCCAGGTCAAGTTGGGTGATGGTGCAATCTAGGAGACACTTTTCGTCAGAACTTTCGGAGGCTAGGGGATTGGCCTGAATACAGAGAACGTACATTGTCAAATCCATTGACCATCCTAGGACTGTGGGGCCCACCGGGTTTGCACCCCAAAATGCAAGTGGCAAAGATGAGAACGGCGTTCAAAAGTCGTTTCATTGTCATTCATAGGGGTTTTGCCTGCCAGAATGGTTAAAGGCGAGAGCTGCGATACTCGCGAGGGGAGAGAAGTATTTATGCCATTTTCTTTTAACTTCCTTCCTGAGGGACTTGCCCCAAATTTCCAGCTCATGGCGACGCCTTCTGCCTACTTCGCACATTCTCGAGCCATGTCTTCCAGGTCAGCCCCACTTGAACGAACGAGCCAGTCAACATCTGCGACATAATTTGCTCCTGAACGCACGTGGAGGATGTCAATCCACCCCCGCCTGCGGCCCGTGTTTGAACCGCTCTCTTCGGTGACGTTGTTCGTGGCTGAGTGCAGCCGGTGCTGTTGTGTTCCTGACGCCTTGACCATCAAATCCAATTCTTGGCGCCCCACCTGTACGAACCAGCCAGTCAATTGCTGTTCCGACAGCTCACACTCGCACTTTCTGTGGGTTCCCCTGACCAGCTCTTTCCGAGCCGCCATCTTTTCTCATAAACCGTCTCACCAAATCTCAAACTCAACGACAAGACGTTCGGGAATTGAAATCAACGCAATGAAAGACTCGGAGTTGCACGACGACACCATCAAGGCGGCCAGTCAAGATTGGAGAAAAAGGCCCCGCAAGTTCGCCCCAAAGTCGCGACTCGGTTGTCGGACCTGCAAGTTAGTTTTGCCCTAACTTTGTCGCCTCTGCATCCATGACATGCAGCTAATATGATTGCGGCGGTCAGAATTAGGCGCATCAAATGCGACCAGTCTCGTCCCTCCTGCGAGAAATGCCGGTCCACGGGTCGCGTCTGCGATGGCTACAGCCCAACGCCTTTCTTCGGCCTTGACATGAATCTTGGTAAAACCGGGAGAACAAGCAGCTCCGACGTTCGCATGCGCCAGCACATCCCGCCGAGTCTCGGGCCACTTTTGTCCCTACCAACCACCGGGACAGCTCAGGAGGAGACGATGCATATCTTCGAACACGTTTCTATCCTTCACATTGACGAATATCACCCCTGTGAATCATGGCGGAACACCCTCGTGCGTTTCTCCCAGACGGCCCCACCAGTGCGGCATGCCGCCATGGCTTTGGCCTTGATGCACCGAAGCTACCGATGCCCGTCCCCACCTTCGACTCCAGAAAATGCCCCGTTGTTCCACTATAACAAAGCCATTCAACTCCTCCTGAATCAGCAAACAGGCGACGGCACCGAAGCAACAGCCATCACTCTGCTCACCTGCTATCTGTTCATCTGTTTCGATCACCTTGCACGAAACTACGTACAAGCGATGAAGCATCTTCGCGGCGGCGTGCACCTTGCCCGGAGCATCGACTCAGCTGCAATCGATAAGGGTAATACGTCTCCAGCGGTTCGGGTGCTCATCTCCCAGCTAAAACGAGAGATTCGAAGGCTTGATATGCAGGCTGTAACGTTTCTAGTTGACTGGACTCCGGCCGACTTCCTCCAACCCGAGCACTTTGAAACCCCAATCTCCCTTTGTCAGGAGCCGGGTTTATCACGGCTTCCCGTTCCCGACCATGCTTTCACATCGCTGGACCGGGCCGCAGATGCTCTTCAGCCACTCGTTGCTAGGGTCATGTGGCTACGCAACCTTGAGCTGCAGCAGCAACAAACACCCATCTACCCATTGACAGACCAAGACCCAACCCCACAACCACCGTCAAGTCCCTCACAACTCGGAATTCTTAGCCAGCAGCTCCAAACCTGGTCCGTCCTCTTCGAAGACATGCTCCTCCACCATCAACCCCAACTCCCGGAACGCCGTCTTGTCCCCCTCCTCCGCCTCCACCACACAATCTCCCACATCCTCCTAAACACCCATCTCTCCCCTGCGAAAGAACTCTCGTATGACATCTACACGCCTCAATTCCAGCACTGTCTCTCCCTAGCACACCAAGTCACCACCACGAGCGAGCACACAGGGCCTACCTTGACGCCCTCGATTGGACTTATCCCCGTGTTGTTTATCATCGGAGTGAAATGCCGACACCCTGTTCTACGTCGCCAGGTGGTGCACTTGTTACGGAGGGGAGCGCCGATGAGGGAGGCAGTTTGGGACGGTGAAGTTGCGGCGAGGGTGGTGGAGAGGGTTGTGGAGGTTGAGGAAGGGGGAGGAGGATCGGAGGCGGAGATTCCAGTTTGGCGGAGGGTTGAGACAGTATCCTGGGTGCATCATGTTGGGGATGAGGGGTCGACGGGGAGGTTGGATTTAAGGTATCTGATGTGTGGGGGCGAGGGGTGGTGTGAGGAGGTGATCTTGATGTGAGATGGATCCGATGAGGGTGGAGAAGGAGGATTTGGTTGGTGCGTGTGGCTGGTTTGATGAGTCACGCGATGTCAAAGGCATGGCTGATGAAGAGGAAGGATGGATATTTGAATTTCCGCCCCACCGTATTATCGCCGGTCTTGCTGGGTCCGCCCAGAGGGTTGCACTCGGACAATTTATCCAGTTCCCGGTTCCAGGTACCAGCTGCATCCACAACGGCGTTGCGTTCAGCCGGGGCCACCGGATTTCGGCCTGCCCCTGGAGAGGTGTCCATCCGATTCGCGCGCATGCAAAGACAGATCTGTTTAGATTGCCAATGGGTTGTTGAAGTTGCAAAAGCTTCTCAACTCCGCTAATATCCGGAGATCTTCCTAAGGCGAAATAATTGCAATGGGAGACGTGATTCTGTTTACTCGGGCGTTAGCCCCGGAAACCCCTCGTTGAGGTTTGATGGGGAAGTGGATATATATATCTGTTGAACTGGAGCCCTGATGGTGGGATGGTGAAGTGCCTTGACGTAGCCCCGAAACCGCCAAGCTCACCGTCGCAGGAGCAGCAGTCCTGATGCGCTTTCTTTCCGTTGCAAGACGGCGCCGAATGCGAGCCCGTATGTTGTCTGGAGTTCGGTGGGTGGGCCGAACGGCACGATCGTCGTATCCGATGCGGACAACAACGTGGTGTACACCAACCGGGCCGGCGGTGACGTGAGCAAGTGGGAGCTGCATGACACTCCGGCTGGTGCTACCTACAGCAGGTCGATTCACGTTCTGAACAAGCATCCTGACAGCTTGTTGCTGTTTGGCGGCGAGACCTTTGACAACATGGGTTTGGGCCTACTTACGCCGTTCACAGCTACCGTGGTCAGCTTGACGGATATCCTTGAGAATTGGTAACGCGATAGAAAGCTGCCTAGCCCCTTGCAAATATCAGGCATACTTCCACCTCACCATCCCAACCGGGAGATTCTCCTCGTCGACGAATTCCAACTTGATACTGTCCTTGACCATGAGCGACAGATTCCAGTTGATAATGAACCGGTCTCCAAACATCGGCCATAACCATGCCTGGATGAACCAGCCAAGCCAATTTTTCCAAGACGTCCACCACGTGTAGCTCCCCGTCAGCCCGGCTATAAACTTCACCACTGCTTGGCGGTCTTTTTGGTAGCGGGAAAACGCGCCTTGGAGCGTTCTGTTGTTGGCTTCGGATGCGCTTTTACGACGGCGTGAAGTTGGTTCATAAGCGACGCAACCGACTCAATCGAGTTGTTACCGCCTTGGCCGAGGTTGGGTGTCATCTAGAATAACGACGATGTCTGGTTAGTGATTCCGACATGGACTTTGAAGAGCAACACTGAAAACTAAGAGAACTCACTCTATGCGCTGCATCCCCTACAATCACCACTCGCCCTTTGTACCACTGCTCCGCAATACCCTCAGTATAGTCGTACATCCCCGGACCAGGCACTTTGGTTCTCGCCTCCCACAAGTCACCGAAGGTGACCTTGCCCCCCGGCGCCACAGAGCGGCCCCTGAACTTGTCGACCAGCGCCAGAACATCCTCAGAAGTATACCTCTGACTATCAATCTTGTCCTTCCGATCAGCAACCAGCCAGTAGGCCGTATTATCAGTACACAGAATCATAAAGACAATGTCGCGATCGTGGGTTTCGGTGACATTGCACGGCGAGATTCCCTCAGGTCGAGGAGAGGAGCCAAATATGCCACGATATTCGGACCCAGGCCGGGTTTGCCGCTGGTCGGGCTACTCAAAGACGAGACGGCGTACAATGCTGTGCACGCCATCGCAGCCGATTAGGACGTCGCCTTTGAACACGGACCCGCCGGCGCAAGTTACCATGACCGAGGTGTCGTCCTGTTCTATGCCGCTGAATTTCTTGTTTGGCACGACGTAGCGCTCCCTGTTGGGCAGCTTCGAGCAGAAAATCTCCATCAGGTCGCGACGCATGAACATCATGGAAGGATGTCCGTGGCTGGAAGAGAGAATAAGTGCTGTCCTTTTAAATTGGTAGGTAGCATTCCTGTTGGTCAATACATACTTCGTCTCCAACAAGTCAAAGAATTCGCCATCATATATCGTACGACCTTGCGGGTCGAGATGGGCCCAATGGTGCAAGGGCTGAGAAAGCTTCTTGACGTCCGAGAGCAAACCGAGTTGGTCGAAAATGCGGAACGTCTGTGGGAAGAGGCCTATGCCGGACCCGCTCAAGAATGACAAAGTCGTCGATGCCGGCCTTTAGCAGACAATGGCCCGCAATGAGGCCACTAAGGCCCGAACCTGCGATGATAACGCGCATGGCGTGGAATGCTCAGTAATCTGAGAAATGATGCCAGTCCATGGACACAACACCACGGGCCTGCGGGGGAGAAAGGAGAGGCTCGGTGAACGCAACCTTGCGATGCAAATAGGTACCCGCTAAGTATGAAGCAAGCCAGGCGGTGGCGGGGAACACTCACCTGAATAAGCCGCAGTGCAATTCCCTGCATTGAGTCATGGAGGGGCATCCACCAATCGGACCGGCAGTTAAACCCGACCGAGGTCTGCATGGGCCTGCAAGTCCCCCCGAATTGCGGGTTCCAGAACCTCTGCATGTGGCCTGATTGGGTGTCCCTGCTGGCATTGGTTCGCTGCCGACCATAACAAATCGTTCTCGAGCTCGTTTATAGGGTGATACGCCGCCGTCAGCCGCTTTTTACCAGGGAGATGCTTCGAATTGAGCTTTGAACGAGATGGGATTAAGACCATTAGGTCGGAATTTCGGTATCAGATATTGCGCTTGCAGAAAGACAAAGTCAAATCCCGGCATTGCCAACAGAAGTGGGAAGGCGATGGCTTCAACCGGGGCACCTGGCTCCCAGTCATCGAAACTGACGGAAAGTCTGGTGCCACCAAAGACAGACTCACCACCACGCCTTCTGCCTAACTTCACCAATGTATCCGTAGAAATACCATTCCACGTAATCTGGTCGTTATGCCGTCACTTGGACTATCTACGTTTGTTGGAATGCAGCCCAGTTGCTCTGCATCCGCTCAGGGTATTTCCAGAGCACTATTCTGCATACCAGGCATATCCCGTAAAGGGCTCCCATCTGAGGCTTAGCGGGGATCCTTGCGGAGTGTCTCATGCCTTCGCAAAGCGAGACAGGGAAGGTGAATGCCGAAGTCGTAAAGCGTGAATACCCAGAGGGGGTTGACGGTCCAGCAGTTGCGGGTTGACGGTCCAGCAGTTGCGGGAGGGGGTGTGGAGGAGGGTTATGCCGGTTGGTGCGGAGAGTTCAGAAAGAAGAGCAGCCGTTCCACCGCGTCGCAGACCTTGTACGACACGCCAACCGCCAACGCCAGACCGAGGAGGAACATAGTACGCCGGCGTACACACCTTGACAGCATTGGTGGCCCTGCCATCTGTGTAGCACGAGCTCTGCTCACCGCGGATTCCGTGGTCGGTGTCGTCATCGTGGCTCCGGAGATGCTAGTGCTAGCAAGAACCACATTACCTACCTACCGACCCCCCCGGTGACTTTGGTGAGGAACTGTTACCTTGAAGACTTGCGCCGTGTGCCACTGCAGCCTAATCGGGCGAGCATTGCGATTCGCTCACAGTTGCGCACTCAAGCACTGCGCGCCTGGCCATAAATTGCATGGCGGTAGATGGGGGGATAAATTTAAATAGAGAGCCCAATGGCCGATATTAAAGCTCGAATGTTGTAGCCCGGAATGGGAACCGGGTCAGTCGCCGGGGCCGCTGCTGAGCTCTACCGTGTCCGGGCTCGGCGGTCTCTGCCAAATCACACGACACGACAGGGATACATATTAAGATACATTTCCTTTTAAACCCTCGGGATTCCAAGGAGCTTCAAATGGAGTGAGGAGGATAAAAAGGAGTTACCGTCTCGTGGACTATCTTAGGTTGGCTATCATCTGCTTTCTTGCTTGGCAGTTTTCTTCTCTTTGCGCACCTCGACCAAACAGCTTCGATAGGGCCATAAAGTTAAATCATGAAGGTTAGAAATTCTCGGCCGACACTCTCGCCTCATATTCGTGACTCTGACTCGCCACAGCTCGTCCAGACTGCTCTCTTCGCCCTCTTCATCCTTTCCACTACTCCCATCCTCAGCAGCGCCAACCCCTCAGCTAACATAGCGGCCGACGGAGCGTTCCACCCAATTAAGAACATCGCTAGTGGGAAATGCATCGTCCCCTCCTCGGCGCGCGAGGGCGCCCCTCTCCTCACGGCTGACTGCGACGGTTCCCTCCTCTAGCTCTGGGCGCCCCTTAGCGACGGCGGACGCAACTACCGCTTCCAGAACGCAGCAACGCAGCTCTGCATCTCGCTCGACAGGCTCGAGACCCCGCTAGCCACGCAGATCATGGGGTGCGAGTGCTGCGGCCAGGGAACCGTGAGCAACGCGCAGTGGGAGGCCGGCGCGAGGCTCCCTGACGTGACCACGCTGCGGTCGCGCATTGGCTTCAAGACAAGCAACCTGTGCTTGGATGTGTTTTCGGGGAATGTAGCTGCTTCGGGGGTGTGCAATGCGGGCTTGAGCCAAAAGTGGCAGATTGGATTTTGAGAAAGGGTTGCGTCTTGTGTGTTTATATGTCATGTATGATGTGAGAAGAAGAACAGAGGTAAATATTGGTAGCGGTTGCCAACTCCGTTGCTCGGGATTGTTTCGCTGTCAAGCCCCACACTCACACGAGATCGGAACCGCGTCTTCTCGCCCGTCATGATGGTTTTGATGGGCCAAAGGAAGGGCCACGCTAACGGTCAATGAATGTGCGATGGGAGACAAATCCGCACAGGGGACAAAGGATGCGAACGCAGTCAGCGGGAACTGCCCGGGCCGCCAGGGACAACAACACCTGGATGATGAGCCCCACCATTTTTATTATGAGATTACCCCCTATATCCATTCACTACTCCGAAAGGTTGTTTAGATGCCCGGTAGCGACCGGAGTCACATGGGCTGGTTTGTGTGGACAAGCCGTCTTCATCAACAGGCTGCAGCTCAATTTCAAGCTGCCAGTTGCGTCAAAATAACGAACAGCATGCACTTACAGGAGGAGGAGATCCTCCAAGTCGCCTAATAATGAATTTGACATCCGTCAGGTTCGTAGCAACAAACAAGACGATATCAATGATAAACGCAATCCTAAAAAGGTGCTTGCTTTGCCCCCATGGTAGACACTGGCGCTGGTGGGTCCTCCCAACCGCCTCAAAACAGACCGCGTCAATTCCCATATGCTCTACCAGCCGCCCCAACCAAATCTTCATGCTGCGTTGATCGCTCTCCAAAAAGCGGCAGTCTCGCTTTCCTCCCTCACCTTTGCGATGGGCAACATATACGCCTGAAGTTCATCATCTTCACTCTGGAGATGCCGAACATACGCCTGGGCTACCCTCAGCCACATGGCCTTCTCGGCTTTGCTCGCTCCCTTTCCTTCCCACACCCAAATCTGCTTCCCATCATCGAAAAGGAACACGTCCTCCGAAGCCAATCTTCGCTCACCCACCAGCTCAAAGGTAAGCTGTCCTGATGCATCGCTCAACCGGAACAGCCTCCGAGGGCGCAGTGCCTCCTCCGCCTCCGCCCCGAACGACCGCATCGGCCTCGCAGCGTGAAGAGCTTCCTCGCCGTCGTTCTCTCCCCCACCGAGCTCCTTCACAAAACGATAAGAGCGCGACTCGGTCTGCGAAATCACCTCGACTTCAACATGTTTCGCGAGCGTCATATCATGCACCACCTGTGCCGCCTTCGCCTTCTCCATCGGCGAACATCTCTTGCCCTGCCACACGAAGATCTTATCGCCCTTGTCGAGAATAAACACGTCCTCCTCGTCCAAGCTCCGCCACGTCGGCTCCACCTCGTGCACGACAACCGTATCCCGGCCCCCGCCATCAGCGCTCCGCTTGAAAACCCGCAAGAGCGTCGTGATCTCAGGCTGTACGGGCTCCTCGACGCGTCGGAAACCTGAAGCGACACCCCCGCGCCGCACCGTCAAGCGCGGGAACAACCCGAGGAAAGCATCGCTGGGGCTGCCCTGCAGCTCGCGATGCTGCGTGGCCGCGCCATGGAGGAACTCGTCGAGCTCAACAGTCTTGTACGCCGCGGTGCCGGCTTCATCTTGCGAAGTATGGGCGCCAAGCCAGAAGAAGATGTCGTGGATGAGCTTATCGTCGCCCTGCTGGGACTTGATCTCCTCGGTGTGGAGAATGATGTAGCTGTCGCCTTCGAAGAAATGGCCGTAAGATTCCTTGGGGATGGGCACGACGGCGAAATTCTCGATGCGCCAGATGAAGAGGCCGGGGGAGAGGCCTACCGCACCGTCGTTCCAGGCGGGCTCAGTGGTGGCGGAGTTGTACTTGACTTTGTGGTCGATGTCGGTGCCGATGAGCTCAACGTTGCTGTCTTTGATGTCATACTCCTTCAGGTGGACGAGGCCGTGGCTGGGCGCCATTACGAATGGTTATTTGATGAATCTAACGGGGTTTTCGACGGTTTTTTTTTTATGGTGCTAAGTGAAGGCGGGTTGCTGATGAAATTGGGATGGAAAGCTGAACCAAATCCCGACTCTGCTCCTCCACCTCAGGCCCCTGTTTCAGAAGAACCCCTCCCATTTGTGGAGTGACGTCGATCCGGTCCCGTCATTGGCCCACCATGAAACACCCAAATTCGACTGGCATCAAGTGCCACGCTCTTACCTTTTGGCAGCTAATTATCTCTTTGTTCCTTTTCGGCATCAATTCGTTTGATTGGCGATCCTGCAGCCGCTCGGTACGACACCTTCTTCCACAAGCTTGTCGAAGGCATCGCAGCTCCAATTCCAATTCGAACAGGCTCAACGATACATACCATTGCCGCCTCACAGTTGCCATCCCAATTCCAAAGACCCAAGAGACGCTCCGAACAACAATTGGTCTATTGCGTCGCCTTGAAGGGCTGCGGTTTACGGTCGAACACGTGTACCCTAACCTTCCCAAACCGCTGGCCCCGGAGGCGTATAAGCAGTAGTCTGCCAACTAAAAATCAAGCCCGGTCCGCCTGACCGATACGCTCCCGGGAATGCCACCATCGGACCAGGCGTGCCGCTCTCGCCGCCCGTAACCTCGACCTGCGCGCACGCCAAGTAGAACTGCGCTCCGCCAGCCGACTGCGCCTGATGCAGCGCGATGCTCTCGACTCGAACGAGATATTTCCCGCTCGGGATACTCTTGGGGATCGTGAACGAGACTACCTTCTTGTCTAAAAAAATTATGAGTCAGCCATCATTTCCCTCAGATAGCAAGGATTGGACCAGCGTACTGTATGTTGGCCAAGTGAACCCGCTCGTCTTCCCAGTCGGGTTAACTCCGTTGATGGATCCGACCTTGAACCAAACATTCCCCGTCGCTTCCCAGGTATTGATGTTGCTCCCTTCGGGCACCTTGGCCATGTAAAACTGCACCGGACCAGGGTGGGTCACTCCCTGATCGGGGACGAAGCCGAGGTCAGAGCCGGCGGCGACAGTGGCGGTGCCTGTGCCAGCTTTCATTTGGAAGCAACGAATATCACCGCTGTTGACATCAGTGACGCCGTGGTCGTCCTGGTAGTTCTTGGTTTGGCGGATCGACATCCATTCTTTCTGCTCGGTGACGCCGTCAACCACCAGCTTGGAGAATCGGTCTGGAAGGTGTCAGCAGCGTATGTAGAGCTTCCATCAACGTAAGCGCTCACTTACAGTGGGCTTCAGCGACCGCTGCAAGCAGCAGCAAGGAAACTGGAAGTTGCATTTTTGCCAGCTAGGTCGGTTTCCTGAGCTGTCAGCGGAATCAAGAAAGAGCTGCCCGTCCCGGACGCGATCTTGGACGGACAGCCACTGACGCCAATATATATCCAGTGCCACGAACACATGCCGGCAGTCATTTTTGCGGCATCCATCGGAGCAGAGGAGATTGTGCCGATTGGTGGGGCCGTTTAGGCTGATACCCCAACAAACCGAGCATTGGTCAATACCATGGCCGCGATAGTGCGAACGAGTTTGCGGAATCTGGGGTAATCTGGGTTGGTCACGGTGGCCATTCAACGGGAACACAACAAAAAGGAAGGGACGGTCGTGGTTAGAAGCGGAAATACGGGGAGGTGAGTATCGGGCTTCACAGATATCCCTGGGGCTGGTCTAGGAAAGCACTAATAGGCCACCGCCAGCCGAAAGAAGATAAGGTAGACACGATAACAAACGGAGGGCGGCTTTATATAGTGTGGCGGTTAAATTCTTCCAGACCAGGCCTACCCATAAGACCCTTTCAAGTCCTTGAATGGAAGGGAGCGGGGCCACAAAACCCAGTGAATGAGAGCCTACATTATGATGTCTTGCTCGAGGCTTGCGAAGCACAGTTTGTCCAAGATCACTTGGCTTTCTGGTGCTGCTTTCGACACAGCCTCCCGTTTGTGATGGGATAATACGGCACCTGGCCCGTGACGTACCAGTCCTCAGATCCCACAGCCGTCTGCGCGTACAAGGTACCGGTGGGATCATACCTTTGCTTCAGCTCATATAGACGAGGGTAGTTCATGCCGTAAAAGGACTTTTGAAACTCGGGTTCGTTGATGTCACCTTCGTTCAGGTGTGAGCCAGCGCCTGGTGAGATGGCCCGCCACTCATCCATCCACTCTACGAGCTTCCTACTGTCGGCGGTGATAGTTTCGATGCTCGGGCCTTCGGTCCAAGGATTTGTCAGCATGGCAAACATCATGTTGTTGCGCCAAGCTGGCAAGACGGCGTTGTCCTGGTTTACGGCCGGGTTCACGCCAGTCTTGATGTTGTAAGCCAGCAACCTGCCACCCGATTCGAGGGCGTGACGAATGGCAGCCCTGGTTTTTACAAGAAGCTCCGGATTCTCACGCGGGAACAGACGTGATGCTGCGTGGATGGTAGAACCACCAGCGCCTTCATTCGCGGCCGGGAAAGTGAAGTTGAAAGCCTGGTATAAGCTAGGAAACTCGTTGAATACGACGTCGTTGAGTGGAATACCCAGGGCTGCAAACCTGGCGAAGAGTGGCGCGTTCCATGCCTCCAGCTCGGTGGCTGTCATGCGGTTTGCCCAATGCGGACGTAGCGCAAGAGTGCAAAGTTCCGGCTGGGCTGGGCCCTGGCAAACGATTTTGTGGTACACGTAGTGCCCGGCGTCGGCGTTCCTTGGGGACGTCTCCAAAAAGGCCTGGACCGCAGCCCAGAACTTTCCAGCCGTTACGTTCTGGGTCGGAATTGTTGTAGTGATGCTGTATGTGAGTGTGGCGACGGGCATCTTTGGATACGCGGCGATGACTGCTGAGGTGACGACGCCGAATGTACTACCGCCGGCGCCCCGGAGCGCCTAGAACAAGTCGCTGTTGTGATGTTCGTTTGCGGTTACGAACCGGCCGTCAGGCAACACGACCTCTAGTGAGAGAATTTGGTCCGCCCCAAGACCGTAGACGCTTGTGAGCGGCGAGTGGCCACCACCAGCTGCGTAACCGCCGGCAAGACCTACAGTCTTAAGAATGCAGCCGAACATTAGCCAAGAGGCTCTTTCCGAGTTCTGAAGGCCAAGGAGATGAACTCACCCTACCGATGCCTCCGACAACGCTAACACCGAGTTTTTTGGTTTCTTCGTAGAGCGTACCTACCTCTACTCCGGTGCCGATCTTGAATGCTGAGCCTTTGTAGGATCCGCTAGAGTAGTTGGAAATAAAGCGGATGTCTCGGAGGAAGCCGGTGAAAACAGACAGACCTCCAGCACCGGTCGACTTGGCGTTGAAGTCGTGGCCCTTGTTCTTGATCACGAGGCGCAAGTTCGCGTTGCGCGCAAAGTTCACGGCAAGCTGAATCTGGGCTACGCTAGTCACATTGACAACATATGTTGGGTAGCCTCCGACGGTGCAGTTGCCGCCAGGAGAAGTTGTTGGGGTGACATGTCCGTCCCTCGTAGAGCGGAAAGCTCACGCTGGCCGGGTCATCGACGCTGCAGACGGTTAGTCCATGTTGCTGAGGTATCGGGAGGAACGAGATATATATTGGAATCTCGGAGTCCCCCATTGAGACTTGACCGCCGCGCATCGGGTCTCATCCTTGACCTTAGGCCAGCTGTTAAAGCAAGAAGCGGCAAGTGGAATGGTCTTAACAAGCCTCCCACCAACTGGCATGTCGAAATCCCTTCATACAAGTTCTGACGGCCATTCTGACGTCCCTGAATATGCTTTGCATTGCGGTCTTGGGGTGATGGGCTTTCCTGGGGCCGCAAAGTCGAACAGCGGTACGTTAGCGATACCCTTGCCGGCAAGGTTTGCGATGAACTCTGGTGTCAACTGAGCTGTCTCAAAGTCGAAGTACTCTACGTCCGCGTCAGTTGTGTTAGGCGCGACGATCTGAGCAGCCGTAGGCATGTCTTTTCCCAGCACCAGCCATGTGACAGGCGATAGGATTGCTAACAAGAGCGCCGAGAGGAGAGGAGGCATTTTGGTTGTTATGAGTGGATTATGTGGCTGAGTTCTTCGGTGCTGTTCAGGGCAAGCAGACGCCAATTCGGTTTTCAAGCAGAGACAAGGAAACGGCCGGGACGGAGTTGCCACGGCAGCCGTCTTGGTGATGAAGGTCGGCAGGCTTGTCCCACCCTACTGGACTACGGGCCTTTCTGCTCCCATTGTGTTGCTATTTAATTAAGCCAAATTAATCTTCCAACCGCAAGGACTCGGTAGTGCTACAGTTCTTATGCAGGGTTCTTTCTTAGGCTTGATGTGCCGAGGTTGGCTTTGCCTAAGAAGGGGTGTGTAACGCATCAACATCTCAGGGAGTCCGACATCAACCATACTTCATAAAGTAAGACCGAAAACTCCTCTAGATATTGAGCTTTCTCACAATCTGCGCCCGCTTTGCAGGCTTAACACGTGGGATTCAGTCTGAAGTCCCATCAACTCATAATCCAAAGTTCAAAAAGGCCCGGAAATCTAGACCACGGGCGGCCGACAATGGCTGTCAAGATGGGGTTTGCATAATTTTATTGGCCGCATGCATGCATAAAGGTGAAACCAACTCGGTTGTAGCACATAACGTATTGGATACGTGAGTCGTGGTTCACCATGCGCAAGTTTTTTTTTTACACTTTTACATTCCGTTTTTTTGCAGTTTTGCAGTTTTGCAGTTTTGCAGTTTTGCAGTTTTGCAGTTTTGCAGTTTTGCAGTTTTGCAGTTTTGCTCTCCACATTCCAGCCGAAACGATGCTGCAAAATGGGCGACTTGATCGGAACTTGCTTGCAGAGCAAAATTGGCACTCCGGGGAGATCCGTTCATCGGGCCCAAGGAGAGGCGAGCGCAGTATTTTGTTTTTTTTCTGCAGCCCATGTCACCCACCCAAGCCACTGTCAGCAGATGAATCAGCGCTCCCAGGGGGGTGGTCCGATCTTGCCCGTGCTGGGAAGTTTTTGGCAAAACTTCGGAAGAGCTGACGTATCGGAGCGAGACACACTCTCAGCGCCTCTCAGTCACGAATTGACATGTCGCTTTGTGGCAGTTCAACCTTTCGACGCCCCAAACGCTTCTCATCACCGCCCAGCTATGTCAGCAACAAATACCCGACCGATCGCCTTGGGCTCCTGGCTCACGACTGTCTGTCGCCCATCGCCTGTCATCAATTTCGAATCCACGTCAACCCTCACATGAAGCCCGCCAAAACATGACGGCGACCTACGACAACGGGATCGGCCGTGATCAAGAGACTGATGCGCGCAGCGCTTTTATCATTGGGTGCTTCTTGGTGATTGCGCTCTACAACGTTCTCGAGCTCAACGTCATCATCTTCTCCGTCTTCAAAACCTACCGCAGCCTCTACTTTTGGAGCTTTTTGGTCGCGACATGGGGCATCCCGTTGTACGCGGCCGGGTTCCTGCTGAAATTCGTTGACGTGTCGAGGGCTCGGGTCGCCATCGTCGTCCTCATCAGCGTCGGGTGGGTCTGCATGGTGTCCGGGCAGTCGTTGGTCCTGTATTCCCGGCTCCATCTTGTCCTCTGGAACGAAACCTACCTTCGACTGGTTCTCGCCATGATCATCTGCGACGCCATCATCTGCCATGTCCCTACCATCGTCATCGCTGCTGGTGCCAACTTGACCGATATCGCCTCGTTTGTTACCGCCTACAGCATCTACGAAAAAGTGCAGGTCACCATTTTCTTCATCCAAGAGCTCATCATATCCTCACTCTACATCTCGCGAGCCGTCAAACTCCTCGGACCCGACGGTGAGCACGTGCGGGGGAAGGCCGCCTACTCCGTCAAGGTGCATCTGCTTTTGGTCAATATGTGCGTCATCTTCCTGGATATCGCAGTGCTAGCACTCGAGTATGCGAGCCTATACAACATCCAGATCAGCTACAAGGCATTCGCGTACAGCATCAAGCTCAAACTCGAATTCAGCATCCTCAACCGTTTGGTCGACTTCGCCAGGTTGAAGAAGCAGCTTGAGACGCTCGCGACAGGGGTACCTGAGGAAAGCTCGCTCGTCGCGCCCAACTCGGAGGGGCATCGTAGAGTGATGTACGAAAGCACCGGCACCACGTTGGACGTGTACGCCGAGGAGGAAAGGGAGAGTGCCACGGCTTCTTGCTTCAGCAGAAATGGTGAGAGGCAGCCAGGAAAGGACGGGCTGGTGGTATCACAGGCCGCCGCGGGTAAAATAGACTAGATGAGGGAAACACTATTATCAAAACGAGCTACAGTTTGTCCCATTTAGTCTTAGTACTCGCCGTCAGAGCTGTCATCCCCCCATCCGTTCTTCTTCTTGGGCAGTCTTCCGCTCTTTGCACCCCATCTGGCCACCGATTTGGCCAGTGCCGAATTCCATTCCTCTTCGTACTTGGCCCAGAACTGATTCCCATCCCTCCGGCTCTTGGCGGCCTCCTTCAGCCCCTTGATCGTCGCTCTTGCTCGTTCCCGGATCACCTCGTCGTGGCTGTGCTTCCATTGCAGCACCAACAGATCGCGCGTCTGCCGCATCACATCGCGGTCGCGCGGGTCCTCCCCTCTGCGGATGAGCTCGCGGGTCAGCTCCGCCCGCATGTAATCGCTCATGGTCAGTTCGCGGGGATCAAGCGGGTCGGCAACCCCCTTGCCGAGCACGACGGCAACGCGCAGAAAATCCGACTTGCTCACGGGGCTGCGTGACACGGCCGCCTTGAGCGTGTTCCACTCCTCGTGGTGCGGACGGCCGCGACGGACGAGCTCGTCAATGAGAGAAATGATTTCGGCTGCAAAGGCCGCGATCTCGGCGTCGGGAGCCGGCTCGGCATGGTCGTTGAACGAGGTGGACGGGAACGGGAGCATTCGCAAGCGCGTCTCAAAGGTGTCCGGGAGGCGCCGCGGGTGTCGGTGGCGGTCGCGCTGCCACGCGGGGGTTCGTAGACCCTCGATGCGGGACACGATGCTGCCTAGAACGGGCAGGGCGTGGGCGATTTGAGCTTCGCGGCATTCCTTGCGGTTGAAGCCGCCACCTGAAGGGACTTTGCTGAGAGCGCCTTCCAGCTGGTCCAGGGCCCGACCGTCCGAGGTGTCGATGAAGACGTCTGCGACCGCCAGGAGGAAGTCCTGGATGAGCGGGACCGTGAGGCCGTTCTCGCCAAACGTCTGCCAGATGGACGCGGGTCGGTTCAGCAGAGCAGCACACGTGTTGACGCCGAGGTACAGGCTACCGATGCTGCCGTTTCCAAAGAGCGCCCGCCAGTGCTTCGCGCCGTGTGACGCGCCGAGGACAGCGTCTGCTTTGATTCTTGCGTTGACGGCGGCAATACCGGGCGGAGGGGCGATGTTTGCCATGACGTGTTGCCTCAGGTGCGCAAAGGTTTCGATCGTCACGAATTCCGGCCGGTCACGAATGAGGTCGTTATAGAGGCGAGCGACCACGGGAACAGGGGGCAAGGTCTCGCCGGCGGGGCGGTCGATACCGTGTACCTTTTCAAACAGCCTGATCCATCGCCCGTTGTTCTCGGTGGATTGTTGCAGGACGGCCAGGAGAACGCCTTCTGTCCATCTCTTCTCCCACTCTGGCGTGAACTCGCCATTCAAGCCGGTACGGAAAAGGAGGTGCAGCAGAGGCCGATCAGTGGCGGACATTCCTCCTATTTCAGGCACGACGCCATCCGCTTCCGCCTTGGCCCAATCCTCCTCCGTCATCGGATACCGCTCGTCCAGGGATGCGGCGATTGGCCCTACGCGGGACCGCAAGACGTCCATAATTCTCTCCTTGAGCTTGACATCCTTTGTGCTGGCAAAGACTTCGACGAGACTCTCGATGCCAGCAATCTTGGTGTCCATGTGGCGGGCATTGGAGAGAATTTTGGCCAAGATGGAGCAGGTGATGTGCTCATCAACGACAGTGGAGCCGCGAAGCGTCTGCGCCAGCATTTTGACAGTGCTGATTTTGATAAGAGGCCGGGAGCGGACGGTGAGGCTGACGGCAAGATTAGCGGCAAGGTTGGGAGCGAGGCCGGAGTTGAGCCCGGAGGTGATGTAGGGGGTGACGCTGGGGCTTGGCGTAATCGATCCCGTGTGATGTTTTGTCTGGGCGAGGCGCTCAACCATGGTGTCTGTCAAGCTGTTGAGGAAGCCCTTTACTTCTGCGGCCGGCAGCGACGAGAGAAATCCGGCATTGAAGAGGTGCCTGTGCCAGGAGCTGTCGCCCTGTCCATCAATGAGAACGTCGCGAATCAAGTCGCAAGCCACCGCCGGCCGTTCACCTCTCGAGAGGAGGAGGATAATATCCATCGTCAGCCGAAGATGGGCATCATCGGGCTCGTCTGCAGCGGCCAAACCTTCGAGCATGGATCGGGCCAGACGCAAGAGCAGCTCCGGAGGAACTCGCGTTTTGAATGTTTCAAGAATTCTGAAGCAATCAAAGAGGCTGTTCGGCGTCGACCGCTCCAAGAAGTCGTCGGCAAGGTATAGTGCAGGAAACCGGGGCGTTTTCGCTGATGGGAAGGGCTGCATCATCAGGGACTTGCCACATCCGACTTCGCTGTTGATGTAGAGCATTGCGGCGGCGATGTATACGTCCTGCGTACTACCAGGCGGCGATGAGTTGTGTCTTTCTTCCGACCAGAAGCCAGGGATCGCCGGAATGTGCACTTTCTTTTTGCTTGGTGTCAGCCGGTTACCAAAGGGACTGGTCGCCGTGCTGGTCTGGCGTGGGCTAAGCATGCACTCCAAACACGAGAGGTCCCCGGGAAGCTCCCGTTCCACGGGCTCCGTAGCTTGCGCTGCAGGATCCGGATGCCACTCCATCGGGACATCTGGATCTTCCGGCTGCGGAAATGATAGGCCGGATCCCGAGCGACGAGCAGACTCGGACTCGGACAGGCCTGGTATCCACGTCTTGAATCCATCGAATGCGAAATGGAGCCAGAAGGCCCGGGCATGCTCCCAGTTTCCCGTCAGATTTTCCGTGGCGTGGTGCCATGCGCTTGCAACCCGAGCTTGGCGTGTTGTGCCCTCATAATCGTCGAGGCTGTCGACGTAAATCTCAAGGCAAGCCGCGTAGTCGTCAACGAAGCCCGAGATGGCAGCGCGTGACTCGTCATCGCTGGGCGGCGAGCTGCGTAACGTCTTTGCATCACCGAATACCACGGCTTTCGCTCTTGACAGGACGTACGGCAGTTTGAGGACTCGCTCCGTGGAATCGAAACTGAAGTGAAAAAGCGACTGCACGGGTAGGCCCTTTGGCCAAGGCGCGTCCAATGTCAGCACAGCTGGGTACCTCTTGACCCGCTCCTGAGACCATAATTCATCCCGGGCTTTGGCGAGATGGTCTAGGAACTGCCACGCATGATCCCGGACCTCAGAGGTTCCAGCAAGCATGGAGCTGTCGAGCTGGCCCTCCAGCTTTGCCAGGCCCATGCGGGAGAACTCTGGTCGAAGCACGAACTTCTCTGCTTCAACTAGCATCAAGAGAGTGGGTTGCCACACTAGACGAGATATCTCATCGTCCGAGAGATGGTGGTATGTCTGAAAAGTATTGACAAGCTGAAAGCGCGCCCTCGTGACAGCGTTGGCAAGCTTCCCGACAGCGCTCCAAGACCGGCTTTGATAGCTTGGCTCCTGTATTGCCGCTGCGGCTGTCTGGAGAATCTGCAGTACGATATTGTTTGCCGCCAGGATGTTCGCCCCGACCGTGGCAACAGGTACAACTGGAAGTCGATCATTGGACGGAATGGCGGTGAGGAGGCCAAGTCCCTCTTTGGTCATCAAAACATCATTGTGGTAAAGGCGGCTGGCAGTAAATTGGTCCTTGTCGAACCGCCGTGCCCATCGGAGAGCGTTTGCGTAGAGTTCCAGAGACCCGGAGGCGATAGACAGGAAAAGCACTGACTTTGCCCAAGCAAGACGATCGCTGGGTTCGCGGCTCTGGCTCGCCTTTGTCATTCGCTGTTTCAGAATGGCTCGAGTGTTGCCTTGGACCTCGGAGCTAGCATCTCCCGAATCCTTAGGACGCAGGTGCGTGAGGAGCAGGCTGTTCAATAGAGGAAAATCACCGCTTGCTGTCATCCCCGTCGAGTCTGGGGTGTGCGATAGTATCGTCAGCCCGGAGTAACGGCTGATCTCCGGTTCGAGGAACGTTTTGTCGGGCCGAATCTCGGCGAGAAGATTCAACAGGTTGATGGACTTGTCGATTGGCAGCAGTCTGAAGAGCCGGTACGGAAAGCCGTTGATTCCCTTCAGCTTCTCCCTGTCCTCGTCACTTGGTGACTCCACGTTGATACCATACTTCTTGGGGCTGCGGAACAGCCACACAAAGAGCTCGTATCTGTGCGCTGGCTTGACACGGAGAATATCCGGAAAATCGGAGAGAGTTGGAAAAGCGGCCGTTGGCACGAGATCCAGCAATGACTGCAAGACGACGCCGGCCCGGAGGTGGCGCTCTTCGGTAGGCACATAGTTCCACCAGTGGATGGCACGGGACAGCAAACCGTCCGGCTCGAAATCCAGCTCGTGGGCGAGATCGGGCCATCTCTTTAGCGATGCAAGTATCGTATCCCACGCCTTGTCACGGGCGCCGCTGACCAGTTTCCACTTTGCCACGCCCTTTGCCAAAGGCAACAGGAGCTCTTCCATGAACTTGGCCGCGTCGACTTTCAAGCCCTTTGCGTCACAGGCATCGATCTTTTCGACAATGTCGGCTTGAAACTTGTCCAAGTTTCCCTCGTTCAGCAGCCACGCTACACCATCCAGCCTGACGGATGCGTTCCTGCGCTGGACTGGAGCCTTGACCTTGTCATCCTGGCCGGGCTCAACGTAGTCGGGGTAAGGGGCCTTGACCTTGTCCGTCGCTTTGCAAGATGGCTCTTCATTTCGGCGCCACTGGTCCCTGACGTTGGCAGTGCAGGCGCTCAGCAGCTGGCCGTACGTCTTGCGCAGCGGCCGCTCGTCACGGTCTGGATGGTTCGGTTCATCATCCAGCCCATCAAGCTTGCGTTTGTAAACCAGGCTAAACAGCTCAGAGATGGCCTCCTCCCTTTCCGCTGCTGCAGATGTGTCCCGCTGCGGCCTTGCTTGGGCAATGCCGCGGCACAACGACTCGACATCACTGACGCTCAGCTCGCGCATCAGAGCGGCGATGCCAGCGGCGCCCCCGAGCGCAGCCCATGTGGCGCGGAACTCGGGTCCGGTCCGCAGGTCCTTTCTCAACTTCGTGATGGCTTCGCGGCGAATGGACGCGCTGTGCGTCTGCCTGATTGCGGCGGCGAGGCAGCGCGGGTCGCGACTCAAGGGTAGGTAGGCATGGAAAACGGTGGGAGGGATGGCACCTGCCTCGACCGAAGAGAGCAGATGCGCAGTTAGCGAGGCCGTGTCGGTGGTCTCGAGGGCCTTCTCTAGAATCTCGGTCACCTGGTGCTGCGTGGCAGCGCAGAGCCGGCGGTCAAGCGCGCTATCAGCCATTGTGCGTCTGAGGATCCCCTCGGGACGGGGAAAATGACGGCAAAGAAGAGTTCTTCAGGTCAACTGAGAGTATGTAATGGTAGATGATTAGGGGCTGTCAGAGATATATGGCGACGGGGCGGAGCATGGGGAACACACCGCTTTTGAAGGGTTGACGTCCGGAGTCGCGTCTTAGTCAGACAAGCCCTCCGCACTCCTTCCTCCTATTTATCCCTGGCGCGTGGGGGCTGAGCTTCAGCTCCGGGCTTACAGGGGTGGGAGGCCCTCCAATGACATCTGAAACCCCCCAGTTGTGCTGTTGGCTGTGCAAACCGGGCAAGCACAAACGGTGAGCTTTATTTAATTTTAGGACCTGTTTCCAGTATATAATCTTCAAGACTGTTCAAAGTTAATAAGGCATTAGTACGTAAATGCACGTGTGGGATTGATGATTGATGGAGGACGCTGTCGGGTGTTGGGTAGCGCCAAGGGCCAAGCAAGTGCACTGGCCGAACCAAGCGAATCCTTCCGCACGTGCGCTGCGTCGATAGTGTCCTTGCAGTTACTGCGTCGTTGCTAGTGGCGCAGACTTACTGGATTGCGTTAGCGCGCTGCTTCAGCTCTTTTGGAGGACTTCGAGAGTTATGCTCTGCCATGAACGCCAGGCTTCAGTCAATCTATGAAACTAGCTGGTATCTCGGGGAGGATCATCTCCCTGAGCGACACACCACTTATCCCTCTTCTGTCCAGGACGAGAGGAGCTTTGTTCTTGCGTGGTACCCGCTCCCCCGTCATGAGCGCGGCATGGTGGCTACAAGCTAATTAGCACGCATAAGACACGCACCGGGCTTTGGTACGTAGAGCTTTTGACCCTAAAATCTACTAACGGGCCAAGGTCGTGTATGAAGGTGAGAATAGAGCAACCTCCACCGCTATATAGTTGGAATCTCGGGGAGGAGAACGTGGCTGATCCTAGTTGCCCTAATACAGTGGAGATGGAGTTACATGTGACAAGCAAGCATATCGCAGAAAACAGGATTTTTCTAACTCGCTAGGATCTCATATGTCACCCGATTTCGCAGTTTTTGAAAGAAAACAGCCCAGTCCATTTTCATGTGACGGGCACTGCGCAAAAGTGACCTCTTTTTATTCGTGGGACACTTGGCAGGCAGCCAATCATATCCACTTGGCCCTGAGTGAGGTGTCGTTCACATGGGTGAGCTCGTCCTGCTCGTTTCTACCTCTTGGGTGGCCCCAGTATTCAAGTTGATGTCGTGAAATGAAAAGGAAACGTGGGGATAAGACGAATGGTCTGGAAATCCGACGGCTCTGCCAGAACTCGACCTCCCAGCTTCCCAGCCCGGTGATAGCCGCTCTTTCTGCCAAAGATCCTGAATTGATAAAAATGACGTTTAGATGACTAATGGGTGGACCTGTAACTACTACTCCCACTGAGATCCAGTATCCACATGCTTGACGTTATGCTGCTCATGTTAGTGACGTCATACAAGCCGCTTCAAAACTCGGCCATCCAAGACCACTGGCAAGTAAATTACCATCATTTCTTCAACATTCCCAAATCGTCCACACACATTCCCGACCTCGTCTCACCACTCTCACGCTCAACCAATCCGTTCAACTCTTCCCAATCTTCGAAAATGGCATCCAAAAAAATCCTCATCATCATGTCCGACGCGGCGTCCTTCCCCCTGTACAACGTCGGCGCCGAGCACAAAACAATCCAGCGACCATCGGGCTACTTCCTCATGGAGCTCGCCAAACCTCTCTCCCACCTACTAGAAGAAGGGTACGAAGTAACCTTCGCCTCGCCCGAAGGCAAGGAACCCACGCCCGATCCACTGAGCCTCTCCCTTGCCGCCTTCGCCGGCAACTTCTACGAGCGCCGGCGCGAGACCGACCTGATGGAAAAGATGAAGCGCGACAACGGATTCTCGTGCCCCAAGAAGTTTTCCGAGATCAGCGACGACGAGCTCAAGAGCTACGCTGGTGTTTTCATCCCCGGTGGACATGCGCCGCTGTCGGATCTGGGCGACAATCCCGAGTTGGGTCGCATTCTGAACCATTTCCACGCCGAGAAGAAGCCCACTGCGGCGTTGTGCCACGGGCCGTACGCGTTTCTGTCGACCAAGTATGCGGGTGGGAAGGAGTTTGCGTACAAGGGGTACAAGCTCACGAGCTGGTCTGACGCCGAGGAGAAGTTTATGGAGACGGTCGTGTTCAGGGGCGAGGTGACCAAGGTGGCGTCGAGTTTGACTGAGGCCGGAGCCGAGATGGTTGAGGGCATCGCGACGGCGATGGGGAAGATCACCGAGGATAGGGAGGTTGTGACGGGGGATAATCCGATGGCGGCTAACTCGCTGGGGAAGAGGTTCATTGAGAAGCTGAAGGGGCAGGAGAGCTAGCTCACAAGCGGGACAGGGGGGTTGGGTCCCAGCGGACCTTGCCGCTGGGGGTGAAGCTGCAATATTGTGTGGTCACAAATGGACCTCTGGACCTGTGCGGGTTTCATCAAGCTGCTGTATGCATCAGGCACAGTATTGAGTTGGCTGCCCGTTTTAATCCAGCAGCAGCTGGACCCGCAGAAGCTCAAGGGACACTGCATCCACGCGGCTGCCAAGGGTCCCGGTCGTCTGGAAAGGCCGGCTCGGAAGGGTGCCGCCGTCATGCGGAGACGACATATAAAGAGTTGACTCCGGTCTCAAGGCTCCAATCGTGCTGTTGTATCAAGTTCCAGCCACTGCAGTCTCTCGCTCATCTCTCACAGCGCACCAAGGCGCCATCATGTTGCTATCGTGTGTCGTTGTTGCGCTGATTGCCGGACTTGCGGGTGCTGCGCCGCACCCTCCGTTAGGTGGCAGGTCTCGCAGCTTCGACCCCAGTATGATTCCACCGTCGCCGGTGGTGGTACTTCTAGCTTGACCGTCGCCCACCGGCTGTCTGCGGCCTTTCCCCAAAGTAATGAAGCCGAAATGCCGGTTCGCACCACTCTGCCCTACACAGCGCATCCACTGAAGAGTGGCGACAGGAACTGTCCTCATTGTCGTATGGCGACGTTGAAAATATGCGCCTGGCATCTTCGACCCGCCGTTGGCCACCTGGGGCGGAATTGGCGCGTCGGCAAGCTATTTTGTCGTCCAGCCGCAGCCGATCCCAGACGTGAAGAATGTGACAGCCTTCGTCCTGGCTGGCAAGGTTGTCGGTGGCAGCAGCGCCATCAACGGCATGTTTTTCGATCGTCCTTCACGCCATGATATGGATGCGTGGGCCACGGCCGTTAACAATGGGATCGGATCCATCCATACTAGGTGAGAATCTAGATCCGGATCGAATCTCGTGGTGACTTTGGCCGTTGACGCATTGCTGTTGTTCAGAGTGTCAACTTCACCGTGCCACCGCTAGTCGTGGCCGCACAGCGCGGGTATGCCTAGGACATGGCAGCATACGGCGGTTCAACTCCCATTTATTCCAGCTTTCCTCCGTTCCTCTGGGGGGATCACAACGTCGTTCGGAATACCTGGACTGACATGGGGGTCCCGACGCTCACAGAATGCGCCGGTGGCGACGAGGGCTTTGTTGGATTCCTCTGTCCCAGCATTCCGTAACGGCCGCCGCTCCCACGCCAGGCTCGGCCATTACCTCAACGCCACCAGACCGAACTACGATCTCATTGTCAAGCACCAAGTCGTCCGTGTGATGCACCCTAACGGCTGTGAAGATGGCCACCCTTGGTTGAGGTCCGGTCGCTTGTCGACAACCAACTTTTCAACATCACCGCCGCTGGGGAAGGCATCGTCTCGGCAGGCGTTTTCCATACCCCCGAGATCCTGCAGCGAAGCGGAATTGGGAAGGCGTCGGTCCTCAATGCCGCTGGAATTCCCGTTGTCCTCGATCTGCCAGGCGTTGGTTCCAACTTCCAAGACCACTCCGGCTCAGCCATCTCATGGAACTGTCAGTGGCCATGTCTCCATACTTGAAGATTGGTGTGTGTGGAGGAAGCACATGCAACGTGCAGATTACCGAGTACCAGGTGTCAAATTGGAGGAGACCGAGGGGCAGGGTTCATTCCCCACCGTTTTACCCGTTTTCCGACCGAAATGTTGGTTTGGTCACATCTCGTATCACGCGGCGGCAGCACACTGATGAAGTCTTCATCTCCTTCCGCTTCTGTCGACGCCTCCCAACTTTGGTCGCTTTCTGGAGCGGTTTAGGTGGCGAGACATTGGCTGCCTGCATTTCAGCGCCGAGTTGTGCAGGTCGCGGGAACGGCGCCGCCCAATCAAGGCTTGGCACGACCGCCGCACTGATGGCGGAAAGCGGGGAAAGCTTGTTCTTAGGGCCGGGCTGCTGATCGAAGCGTGGGGCTGATCGCTGATCTCGATTGGCTTCCAGGGTTGCTGGCCCAGTTAGTGGGCATCGTATTCGAAGGGCCAAATGCACCTCGCCAGACTATTGATTGTTCGGTAGGTACCCTAGAGGGCCGGGCGGGAATAGCAAAGGCTGACCATGTTTGGGCAGGGGTTGGGTTGCGATTTTGCTGGGAATCCGTCTTGTATAAAACAAGACCTTGAGACAAACCTTCGCCAAGAAAAAAATAAAGGCTGGAACCTTTTTACCCCTGCGCCAATTTTCACAAAGTTTCTTCTGCGATGAAACTTGTCGCCCTCCTCACCACCGTCGGCATCGCCTACGCGGTGCCCGGCCAGCTCCTCTCCAAACGAGCCCTCACCGCCCGCGACCTGGACCCCCGCACCGGCTGCCCTGGCACCCTCCCCCCCGGCGAATTTGAATTCCCGCACTACATTACACAAGTGTCCAAGTCGCAGCCCGACAAGGCCTTCGGCCCGCAGTACTTTGGCGTCTTCACCCCGAATGACGTCTCCTCCATCTTCAGCTTCGACATCCCAGCCTCCCGCGCCGGCGCAAACTGCACGTTAGAGTTCCTGTTCCCGCATCAGAGTCAGCTCAAGACGAGCTCGTACTCGTACAGCGGTGGCGGCTCCTTCTTCTTTACAGGATTCAAACCGGGGAGCTGTCCGAACGGCCAGACGACGTATAACAACCTGCCGCAGCCAGGGCCGTTCCCGCCGTTCCCGCCCATTCACATGGAGCCGGGGAATGCGTATATCATTGACATCGGACCGTGCTGGGTTGGTGCTGGGAAGTGTGTTGCAGGCATTACGTCGACGAATGACACCAAGTTTAGCTTCTTCCAGGACTTTGGGGAGTGTCCTATCGGGCTTTACACAGCGTATAGTTATCTGTGACGGAGGCCAGGACAAGAATGGGGTCGAAAGAGTCAGGGCAGTTGAGGACGACGGCCGGGCTGGCATCGCAGAGGGTGATAGGGATACACGTCTGTTCGGATACCGAATGTTCACCAAGTTCTATAACTATGAAGATGACGGTATAGCTGTTGCAGCCGGTAATCTGAGACGAATCTGCTCTCACAAAATTTCCTTTTTCGTTCGTAGTCCTGGGCTGGGGTGAGCTGTGGCTGATTTGTCTTGAGCTTTCCCTGATCTCTGGTTCAAGCTAATTGAATAGAAGCTTCAATTCTGTAGATAAGTGGAGTGTGTCAACACGGAGTGGGACCGCCGTAGGAGGGCTTCAAAACCGACGCGCTGAGGGTCTCGCCGAGCCTGGACACAGCGCTGGCCGCCGAGGGGACGGGCTATCACACACTGGGCCGGACGAGCGCGTTAAGGGGGAGGATTCTTGGGTAGGCGGGAAGGTGGGCGAGGGTGAGGATCTCTGCCCACATTCCGGGAGTATGTCAATGCGGATTGTACTTGGACATGGTGACAGCCCCGTTGGGGCATTGCACTTGGTCGATGGCGGTGAGTTGGGAGCGGAGGAGGGCTGGGGGGAGGGGCTCCAGGAGGTTGTACTCAGAGACCCAGGGGTGATAGTTGACTTGCCAGTTATCGTATTCAGACTTGGTTGATGTCCAGGGAAGCTTCTTTTCCGATACGGGTATGGCGGCGGCCGTGATTTCGGGTGGTAGTTGTGCTGTCGCGGACTGAGGAGACGCGCTGTGGCTATAATTGCCCTCCGCGTCACGCCTGAGGCCCATAGTCCCGGGCACCACCGCGGGCGGCATTGCTGCTAGCGTCGTCGTCCTCCTTCCCTTCGCCGGCCCGGTCCGGTTTCTCATCTGCCGCCGCCGCAGCCGCCGCCACCTACCAAAATGTCCCCCCTGGGCAGTATCCCGGCGGCCCGGCCGAAGCGGACAGTGTGTCGCCGTACTCGGAGCTTGTGGTGCACACACAGTCCGAAAAAGCAAGATGTAAGTGTGTGTTGCACAGCACGCCTCACTAACGCCTTGGCATTTTTGCCATAGAGAATGAGTTTCGCATTGTAGGTCCTGCCGGAGAACCAGACGGCGCCTTAGAGAGAGAGCAAGACCGTACCCAAGCATAGGAGTTAACTGAAACTACCCTTCTCCATCCGTGATTGACCAACGCACAGAATTCCGCGACCCTTCCCCTCTTTGGTTCTCCGACTTTCCAGCCTTAACTTTCCACCATCCCTCATATCCAAAACGCCCCCTCCTACGTATAACCTCGCCCAAGCGGACGCGGCGGAGGAGGCACCCTCACATACTCATACCCCTCATACCTCTCCGGCTCAATCCCAACCTCAACGAGCCCCCTATACCCCCTCCGCCTTGGCCCAAACGACTGCATCCAGCCCACAATATTCCCCAATTCACCTGTCCAGAGCAGTCCAAGAAAGATGACCAGCACAGTCACAGGCAAGGCAACGGCCCAATAAGCCCACTGGCCCAGCTCCATGTCACGAACACCCGTCGTGTTCATACCAAAGATACTTGCGATGGCGCTGAGGGGCAAGAAGACGATGGTCACAATGGTGAAGGCGTAAATCGCGTTGTCGTGGCGGTCTTTGGTGGTGTCAATCTTGTTGCGGTTCTGTGATGGTGGCGGGCAGGTGTCAGTGGGTAAATAGGGGAAGTGAGAAAGGAAAGGGTGAATGAACAATGGGACGTACCACTTTTTCAAGGAAGGACGCCCAACTTCGGAAACCGGAGAAGTCCCTTTCGCGCCCGGCTAGGAAGTGGAGGCATTCGTTCAGGAGGAGGACACGGAACCCTTCCGAGTCTGTCGGCGCAAGCTTGAAGTCTTCAGGAGGGTCGATTAGGTTGTGGAGTACAACTGGAGCCTCGTAGTAGTTGTCACTTTGAGTCGGGAATTGCGTCGAGGGGTCGCGTTCGTAGCTGCCCGAGCGAGACCTTGACCTGCTGTGGGATGCTGGCGGCTGCTGATAGTATGGGGTATACTCAAAGTCGTCTCTGGGGCTTTCCCGTTTTCTTGTGTGAAGGTAGATTGGTGTGTGCTCGGATCGGCGAGGCACCTGGTTTCCGCTTCCTGGGTCCGCCCCCGCATAGCTCATCAATGACTTAAATATCGAACTCTGATCACCGATTATTCTTTGTATGATGGATATCTCCTCAAGCAAGAGGCTGATACGATACTCCCGGGACCGGTCTGAGGGTTTTGATTGAATATCTGCTGCCTAAATCGCCAGATCAGTTGCGGATGTGAAAGGCTGGTCAGAGACAATGTGTCCTTACCAGGTCTTCAAGACAGGCTGAGTAGCACTGGCTGGCATTGGGCATGCCCAGGGTGGAATCTTGCAACAGTTTCAGACTTATCAGGGACACAAGCTCCAGAGGCAGGAAAACGGAGTTATCCAGCAATGACTTGTCTGACAGCGCGCGAATCACAGTCGCCATGCCGCCGGTGATGAGAATCCTCGCATCGTCTAGCAGCCTCTCGGTCTTATCGTCATCCTTGGGCAGGTACACGAGAGCCATGAGGAGGTGGATCCAGCCCTCAACGATCTCCTTGGGCACCGCAATTTTGGCCCGCTCCTCTTTTCCAGAGCGGTTGAATATCTCGTGGAAGAGTTGAATCCGGACACAAAGGCCCCGCAGCTCTGATCGTGTTGTTCTTATGGAGTGCCCGGGCCGCAATGGCCCGTTGATGATGGCTTCCAATGCGCCCCAGAACTTGTTGATAGTGGGCACCACGACGTCGGACGGGAAGAAAAACTTGAACACAGCATCGGCAGCATTGAAGATATCAAGTCGCATTTCGTAGTCCTGCTGCTGTTCTCGCTGTACATCGGTGGCCCCTGAAAGCTCCACACCCCTCTGCTCGAGCTGGGCATGGATCTTATCGCGGGTGGCTTTAGGACAGGCATTGTAAGCGCGGCGATCGCTGAATGGAGTCCGTGAAAGTATGTAGTCCTCAACTTCCAGAAGATGATCGTCAAGGACCTCTTCATCGAGGCTGTCGTCCTTTGGGTCGGCCACGCCAGGCAAACAAGAGAAGATAGGCAGCACTGACAAAGTTGTTGATCCTCGCTTTCGCGGCACGCTTTCAGTCCTCCGGCTGGACCCTGCCGCACCTTCTGAGGGTGGCGGTGGCATGGATTGCGACGCAGAAACTGGATCAACGACGTCCTCTCGTTCAACGCTCTTGGGTGCCAGGATGCCGACTGGCGGTGGCTCTAGCGAGGGTCTTGACTTCATGGTTAGTCGTGCAACTCACTGAAAGGGGGACAAGGATGTGACGGACCCGACTCGCATGTCCAGCGTGATCTTGGTATCAGAGTGCTTCGCGAGATTCCAGATCTTCGGCCAGTTGTCAACCGTCACGGTCCTTTTCCGGTGGAAGAACTGCAGCCGTTGGGGCCAAAACTCTCGAAAGTGTGCTAAAAAGCTCTGCGTTCCTGTTACTACAAATTCCTTGCCGAAAGGATTCCTAGGTAGGCTTACCAGCCATGTCTGGCATTCATCGACAGCAATCGACCACAGTACTGTATGCCTGTGGGAAACGGCAATTGTCGTAGGGGCTCTTGCGTCAGGGCTTCTCTCAACCGTGGTGGGTTCAAGCACTAGGTCGACGGAGTCGCCCTGGAGGGTTTCTTCCTTCATCCGGCTGTACGTAAAAAGGAATGCTGGATGAGGCCATGGCGGTTAGTTTCCGATGTGACAAAAGCGGTCAATTGGGTGGGCCACTTACAGTTGCCGACAATAAGACACCAAACTTGTGCGACATGATAGCAGAGCCCACCAAGAGTGTCTTTGCTCTGGCAAACCGCCTGAAGCATGTCCCGCTCCCTGCCCGTCCTCGAGAACTTCGCCTGGAGTAACGTTTCGATGGGGAAAGCTGACAGATTCTCAGCCGCCCCTTGCAGACCCGAGTATTTTTCGAGGCTGATGTACGGCAGACAGACCCAGGTCACGGTGCGATCAGCGAGGCCCGGCCCCTTCAGCGAGTTGTCCTGGGGCAGAACGTGCTGGATGCATGCGGGCTCCATGTGCCGAACACTTCTGCCGTCTGCTGTTTGAACCGTTTTGACAAATTTGCGGCGCACGCGGGCGAGTAGGTCACGGATACCCTTGTGCTCAATAGTCGTCAAGCCTGGCACGCGTGTTGCCGCTTTCGAAAAGTCATCAAAATCCATAAAGGTTCGCGTGCAGTGTAGCCATCGGAACAGGGGCTGGTGGCTCAACCTGCTGCTTAGCGCCGCCGTGAGCTCGACGCCATGCGAGCCGCCCAGCGTGTAGTCACCTTTGTACTGCGACTTGGAGACGTGCAAGAGCCGAACAGCATGGTCGGGCTCCTTCCGCGCCGTGCCGTCAGCGTCGTCCTCGTCCTTCCCGGGTATTGGCTCTTCGTCGGTGGATATGCTGGGCTGTGTCGACGCGGCATGCGACAGGCGTGAAGGTGTGAACGAGTAGACGGTAGATGAAGGGGCTGGGACATCGTCGAATCGAACACGTGGAGGGGGAGGATAAGAGCGAGAGGAGCTTCTATCTCTCCGCATTACCCGTCGAGTGCGTACGTCGATACTGTCGTCTTCCGAGTATCTGTCTTCGTCAGAGCTGTCATTGGCAATTATGTTGCGAATCACAACCGGAACTGCTGCCGGCGGTGGCGGCGGTGGCGATTCTCGGTCATTCCTAGCTCTGCTCCAGGAACGGGGCACGGATATCGGCGCTACCTGCGAGCCAGTCGAAGAACGCGGGACGCCAGTTGCGCTAACGAATTGCGCCGGGTACGGCTGCGAGTATGGCGGCCCATACGGCTGGTAGTACGCGGGGGGCGGTTGGTATTGCATTGGGTGCGACTGGTAGTATATCTGTATTCCCTCGGGCGCATAGGATTCTTGTGCCTGGCCCTGAAGTGCTCCGCTGCGCGCATCGAAGAGCGGTGCGGCTCGTTGCCGAAGCGAGTCCGTCAATTGTCGCGGCCCCATCATTCGCGCTGGCGTCGTCTCCCGCCGCCGAACCGACGGGAGCAAGGGACCATCGTCGCCTGCATCGGATTGCATCTTTGCGGTTGCTAGGTGAGAAAGCACAAAGCCGGTCGAAAAAATGGTCGCCGTATTCTGATGGGTGCCTTGGGTACACCGTCCAATCCAGCCGCACGCACGCATGCCCGAGTTCGGAGGTCATGGTTGCGCGACTCCCCCGGACTGGCAGATTGATGCGGGGTTTCATTCCCAGTACGGCGGCCAAATCAGGAAAGGGTCACTGCCTTTGATTCTAACCATCCGATTGACTCTAATGGTTCGAAAGTTTTTATTGGCTGTAGGCTGCTAAAGTTTTGTAGAGCCCTGGAATAGCGCCGGAGAGGAGAGCAGACCTCAGTTCTCCCAAATAGAAAGGTAACCAATACACAGCCAAAGAAAGCCCTCCTATTCGTTGGGGTGCGAATCACTCCATGTATTGTACTTAGACTATACCTATACACTTATACACTAAAAACCACATCCGGTTGCTGCCGGCAACTGGTCCCCCTGTTCAGCACAGTGCAGCCCGGCCTGCCGAAAATGGTAATCAGGGTGAGGAAAGGCGAGCTACCTGAGAAAATCCTGAGCAGGGACTGAGCCGAGCCTCAGCCAGGGCGAGCAATGTCAGGTAGCCAAGGTACGAAAAGGGAGATTTCGTGTGCCCAGATTCACCTCTCATAGCGGATGATACCTGAAGAAAATTGACAAATCAAAACACTGTCTCAGCTTTGCTCGTTGAGGCCAGTGGCCATCCAAGCAGCCCCTGAGGGCGCCTCCTGCGCTTGCCTAAAGGTTCCAACCAACCACCCCAAATAATATGAGAAACAAAGTACTCAAGAGATACAGACCTCCAATAAGACGCCTACCTTAGCTTACACGTCCTTCTTCACCACTTCTACCGACAATCCCACGCCGCCTCGGTATTAACATCCACATCCATCCTCACGAGCGTCTGCACCTTGGGCGCCCTGCAAATCGGCCTTTGCTTCACAATTTGCAATGTCGACGGGCCAAAACTGGTCACGTTAAACGCCGTCGCGGTAAGCCTCTCCGGCGCGTTGTTCCCCTCATGCCAATCGACCAAGGCCATCAAGGCATCATGCTTGGGGTCTACCAGCCTGGTGTTATTTGGCATGTAGATGACGCTGTTGGGGTATACCAATCCTAGTCCCGTCCCACCAATGTACCACGGGGGATTGTAGGCCAGCGCAGAGCCGAGAAGCACGCAGTGGGACATGCTGGGGATTTCAAAGTAGGCGAGGCGGTCGTTGGAGGTGCCCCCCGCGAGATCGAAAGCGCGGCGCGTGCCGTGCGAGGATACCCATCCATCCGCCGTTCCGGTGTACATGATGACTTTGCCTTTGTAGAGCGTGTTCAGCAAAGCCGGGCTGGCGTTGGCGCGCACGTCATTGTCCCCGTCAGATGCATTCCCGAGGAGCCATTTGCCGTGGACGTCGTTGTCCCAGACGAGACCCGGTTTGTTGAGGAAGTACTGGGCAAATTGCTGCGTGAAGCCGCCGTTTTGGACACTGTCCTGGAGGAACCCGCCGACGGTCATATCGGCGATGGATGTGATGTCGAAGCCATCGCCCGCGTAGGTTGTGTTCTCGGGAGGCGTCTTGAACTCTTCGATGATGGTTAGGAAGGCTCGTCGCTGAGAGATGCTCGTGTTAGTGCCGTTCCAGAGCGCTTCGTTGGTACTACTGTTGCGGAAGAGGTCGTAACACTTGGGAATGTCCCGGATGACGAGGTCGGTCGTGGAGCCGTCGAGTTCGTTGCACTTGTTGAAGACGTGGGCAGCGACGCGGACTGTCACATCTGGATCCGTGGGAGTGTTTTGAAAGCCGTATGTCTCAGCGAGCCAGCCGATGCGGGAGAGGATAGGCATCGCGGACTTGACGCCCCAAGCAGGGGAACCGATGAGCATGGCGTCAAAGCTGGTTGGGTCTGCTTCGATCTGGCGGATGCCCTGACGGCCACCGGTCGAGCACCCAGAGTAATAATCGGCCCTCTTCGGAACACCTTCATAGTAGGCTTTGACGATAGCCTTGGCATAGGGTAGCGAGACATTCATCACTCTCCAAGCCCAGTCGATCTGGAGGTCCTTCTGGTTCTGTGCCCAGGCAAGGCCAGAGACATCATGGCCGGTATTGGTCGACATGGTTGCCCAGTTGTGCACAGCGCGGCTGAACATGTCGTAGCGGCTGGTGTTTCCGTCGAATCCTCCGTTCCCGATGGTTAGGAATCGTCGATTCCATTTTGTGCGGCTTGGAAGGTAGAGCTCAAAGGCGATGTTGTCTGTCACGTTGATGCGCACGCCGCAGATGTCGGGGGCATCCAAGAATTGGGCGTAGTAGAGGACGGCTTGGCCACCGTACAATGGGTCGTTAGAGGGCTCCGTGGCAGGTGTATACGGCGATCCACGTGCGAGCTTGGCAGTGCGCTTGAGTTCCGTGTTGATACTGCCAATCGCCGTGTCAAAGAAGCCAGTGGTGCAGTTCTGCAGTGCGTTACCCTGGCGCGGCTGGAGGGGAACCGTGGATGAAGCAACGAGATGGCCGAGCCCCAGGAAGGCCATGGACGTACTTCCGAAGAAGGTCCTCATGCTGAAGTCAGACTTGGGCCTGCCCTACTTTTAGTGATGTGAAGTCAAGCTGGCTCCCGTATCAGGAGTTGCGGGGAGAGCAAAAGTGCACAAGTGTCCAAGCCGAGTCATCGACGCCGGCTTGGAAGAGCGGGCGTACCTTTCATATGAAGATTGCTGAGGATGGAGGAGTGGATTCTATCCCCTGCGTTGGTGATACCTCCTCCCTGATGTAGCTCTTGCTGACGGCCGCATTGTGAGTGTTGGCGAAGCCATGACGAATGTTCCAGGGTGCGGACACCCCGAGGCTTTCTAGGTTTCCTAGGCGCAAAAGTGCGTGGTATGGGGACTGGGCTCTGGGGATTTGGCCTATCAAGTCTGTGGCTCGCATTCCTGTAGTCTGCTGCGCGCCGCATGTCGCACTAAACCCCTGAATGAGTCCCAAGGCATGGTCAGTCGACACAGCTGTGCCGCAGCTTACAACCCCACTTACCCCTAGCCCGGGGACACTCCAGTACCACAGCGTCGCGCTGGTGAGGACGATACGGGGTTGGCATCAGCCACAATACGCCGTTGTGCTTGGACTATTGGGATCCTCTAGCGCCCAAAGCTTGATTTTCTTGGTGAACAACACCAATACGGCTATAAGCTCGGCCTTTTCCGAGTAACGTGATACTTATAGTCACCAGCGTGTTACCACAAGCTGACCAACACCGCTCAACTCTACTAGCCCCGGCTGTGAGGCCCCCCAACTCGAAGCATAGAAGAGCGACCCGGGTCGGTCATCCCACCCTGACCACCATCAAGACACGCCAACGTCCCGCGATGACTCGTCACATCTCCCCAGTCCGTCAGCATCCCATTTCCGAGCTCTGAGCTCCATCAGCCCGAGCCTGGTGTCGGACGAACAGCTACTTGTACCAAGGTGGTAGTCCTCACGGACACGAGAGTTGCCGGATTGGTAAACGTCGTCGGAGGGCCTCGAAGCGGACCACCCGTCACGGTGATCTCGATGGTAGTGTGGCCAGTCTGGATCATTGTCGCCGGATAGTTCGCTCCTATCTCCTCCACAATCGTCTCGCGGTATGTAGAAACGTAGTCGAATCGTGCTTGCGACCACGCGCCATACATTTCGGTGGTGTAGTGGCTGTAGTCAGTGTATACGGCAGCCAGCGTCGCCTTGGTATTCGGAGCAGCTTGCGCGACTGAGGTGTTGGCCTCTTGCTGACCATTCCCTGCGAGCGTCCAGACAATTTCGGCGGTCTCGGCCCACGTGGCTGCGACGCCGCCGGGCCGTGCCGCAGAGAAGTGCGAGACGGCGGTTCCAGTTACTGGGGTGGCGCCATTAGGCCATCCGACATCGCGGGGAACGAGCAGGGTAACGACGACGGTTGTGGTGACTTGCGGCGACTGCTTCTGGGCTAGTGTGGCGGTGTAGATGGCCGTGTGTAGAGGCGTGAATGGTGCGATTCGCTCCGAGATGCCAGAGATCGCCTGCGCCGTGGCTGGGGCGGCGAGGAAAGCAGCGGCGCTGAGAAAAGCGGCGAGGTTTGGTGGACGCATTTCGAGTCTGTGACAAGTCGACGGAATTTTGGTTGCTTGGATTCCCCTCTTGCCGCACTTCGTTGGGAGTTGCCTGCTTTTGTGGTGGCCCCAGAAGGGCAAGAGCCATCAGTCGACTTTGTCGGAGCATGCACTCAATGGGAGCTCCCTATCTCACCCCGCCGGCTAAAGTCAACTCAGGTCCTACAAACTTCCATTGCAATGCTCCGTTGCCTCCGAAAAAAGCGACATTACCAGATCCTTCAGTCGGCTGCTTGTCCGGGAGTCAGCATTTCCAGAAGTCCCGCAAGGGTCGCGACAGGTCGACCACAGTTCCAAATCTACCGCTGCCTGCCGTCAGCTGTCCGCCGGGCCTCTTCGCAAAAAAAAAAATCCAAACAAGGTAGGTAAGCCATCTTCTTTCCGATAATCTGCATTCAGCTGGGTCGCCTCATTGTACTAGGAGCAAGCTGTGTCAGAAGATGTTTAAATACCTGTGGTTAATTAGGTAATTTATAGGAGAGGGCTGGAGTAGAAGAAGCTAATGTTCCCAGAAAATGTACTATTCAGGAGAGTTGATCTACGTCATGGTAAGTTCCAATATATTCCCTTCCTTCATAGCATTCGCACAATTTGCGCAACGTTTTGTCCGTTTGTTACATCCGTGGAATCCACAGCCGTAAGGCAGACAATCCCTAACAAGACAGCTCGGTAGGCCAGCAGGTCCTCGTTTGGGAGGGTCCTCGTCACCGACAGGTGTATCAGATGCGTAACGATCGAACCGGGTGACCGTACCCAGGAAATGATCACGGCGGAAGTGTACCTGGGCATAAGGGCCAGTCAGAAGAGGATACGCGAACGCAGAATGCATTTCCAGCCTGTCGCATCCCGCCACAGCCGCCAGGGCCACGATGCACCCGACTTCGATGAATGCGAGAACGGCTTGAACCTCGGAAGGCAAGAAATCAGCCTGCGTAGCCTCTGCGCTGTCCCGGAAGTGTTCCCAGATAAAACCGCCTAGCCCTATGGAGGCCAAAAATTGGAGCCAACTGGCGGGATAGTCGTTGCGTTCAGGTTTGCTGGAAACCGGAGCGGCATGCCCAGGCGTGATCTTCGAAAGGAGGACACGGTGGGTTATGACTGGCGTGTATCCTACGCAGCCTCCCGTGAGATCGGAAAAGTCGAATGAGGGTTTCTTTTTCTTCGCCCAAATTCCGATAACTTTCTTGGAGCACCTCCTTCTCCCTACGGCCCCAGAGATGATAGCTTGGTAGAGCTTTGTCGCAGCGAAGGTGATCGCAGCGAAGGTGAGCGCAGCGACGACGCCGACAACCAGCGTGAAGGCGAAGTTGAGAGGGTCCCAGTTGAATGCATCATTCTGAGAGTTGATTGCACCCGGAACGGCCCTTAGGAGACAATCGGTGGAGTTGTCTGTGTCGGCACAAGCGCTCTGGGAGGAGTCCATTGCGTCAGATCTTTGCGTCGAACTGCTTTTTGACACTGCCGACCTGGAAGATCAAAGCTGGGCGCCTATAGCCAATGACAGGCAGGATCCAGCGAGCGTTGGGTGTGACAATTGTGGCTAAAATTGGGAACTGAGCGGGTTGGTTTTGCGAATAGATAGGGTCATGACAAAGATGATGACCTATTCGTAGGGGAAAGAAGAGCGGGAACGGCGCGGAAATTGTCTGATGTCCATGGTGAGGGCTTTATTGTTGGCTTGAGGGGTAACATCCCCTCTCAGCGAAGGACAACCACCCCGGGCCAGCATTCTAACGGGCGCAGTCCAGCTCTCACATCACACGTCGAACAAACCAAGCTTTCCGTTGCCGCCCTCCACCACAGCGCTACTTATCTAATAATTCGCTGATGATCAGTCCCTCCAGCGGCTGGTTGGCATGCTCAACTGCGGCTAAAACCCTACGTGAACTCCGAAAAGAAGCTTCTCCAGGAAAAGTGCTCCCTTGCTGTAGGGCGCGCATTTAGGGCCATAAGTGATTGGAACTCAAACTATTCCGGCCACACTTGATGACGCAAACCAACCATTCAAGTACGCCGGAAAGGGACCCTCGGAGAATGCTGGAATATAGACTTGTTCTCGCGTATCACAACATATGTAGCTCATCAATGAACTGATTTTTACACACGTGCTTGGCTTAGGACATCTGCCATCCCGGCATGCACTCTCGTAAGCTCATGATTGCTCTGTACGCAATTAGTCTCAAACGTCACACATCACCCTGTCAACCGTCATGTTACTAAGGTAATTGCTAAGGACACCGGTAGGATTTAGTAGGCTGTGCTGTAGCCTGCCGAAAATGGTAACTGAGTGAGTAAAGGTGAGCCAGCCTGAGGAAATCCTGAGCAGGACTGAGCCGAGGCTGAGGCAGGGTGAACAATGTTATGTGCTCAAGGTACAAAAGTGGAAATTCTGTGTGCCCAGATTCGTCGCACATTACAGCCAATCTTTGCCGTATACTCGATATACTTTCCCTCTTCTCTTGGTCATGTTCACGATATGAAAACATGATCTTCAAGTGTGCGGAATAGCATCCGAGGATGGGGGTTTGCAATGTCATCCGATGTAATGGTCTTTTGGAGTGAATGTTCTCCTTCTCCTGCCCCGCTTTGCACTTTGTGCGGAACAAGGTGGCCTCTGCTTGTCCGGTACAAAACCGAACGTGTTCGCGACTAAGCAGTTCAAGCACATTCGGATCGCGAAAGCCTCCCGGCGACTTGCAACAAGACCACGACTAAGCAGCGTACCCACAAGAAGAAAAAGATATCCTCAGCAGCGACAATGGCGAATCCTCTCCACCCCACAACTGTCCTCTGCTACCATCGACCACTCACCATGGAGGAGCAGCTTCTTCAAGGTGTCGGTGAATGTAAGTTGCTTGCCTCGATCCCGAGCTCGATGGCAAGATGGAGGTGACGCTGCTGCTAATAATGATTTTCAGACGCCCTTGACATTCTGCGCAACGACCAGCGCGACGATCACCGCGACTATCCGCGCGACCATCCGCGCAACGATCCGCGCGACGATGAATTCCCTCCACTCGACGGCGACAGCGATTGGTCGCAATCTCTTATCATTCGCACTACGGCAAATGGGGGATTGGACCTTCGCGTCCGTGATGGCAACCTTGCTCCACAGCTCGTCGACCAAGCCATATTGGCAGCCCGCGTCGCCACAGAAGCGAGAGACCTCGAGGCTAAATCACGAGCCCGCGAGGCCAAAGCAAGAGCCCGCGAGGCCAAAGCAAGAGCCCGCGAGGCCAAGGCAAGGGCCCTCGAGGCCAAAGCAAGGGCGGTTCGCAACATCGTCGTTCCGGTTCTGGTTCTGGCCATGTATGCCTTGGTGGCGCTCCGGCGCCGGCCGTAACTCTGCAACCCCATGTATGAGCCCCATCAATATCCTTTCGCCGCGCGGTTGAGGTTAACCTAGTTCTTAGGCTTGGTACAAACTATCGAGGCCCTGCGGGCGCAGCGAATTCGGGCAGGCAATTGATGAATGGCGGGCAGCGAATTCAGACAGGCAATTGACGAATGGCTGGGCAGGACTGGAGGAGAGATAGCACTGTCCTGATTGTTTTTACGAACATGATGGCACATCCCCGTCCTAGCAAATAAAAATCCCTTCTCATACAATAATGATATCATGGTGACTGGGAACGGTTCACGTTTGTCAAAAAGGAAAAAAGACAGAGAAACCATCTTGTTAGAAAGAAGGGCCTGGAAGATGCTAGAACTTGGTTTTGAGTTGAGGAAGATTGCTGCCCCTTGTCTGGCGTGATCTATGAGCAGAAGCATCCCGCTTGGCGACCCGCCCTTGCCGAAAGCGAGGGGAGACGGGCAAGTCGAATCGTTAAACGAGAAGAACTTGTCAGACTAACGTGACCTGTCACAATAAACTTCAACTCATCATCTCCACCGACGCAAATTAGGGCAAGAGCTGAAAATTTACATCCTCCACCCAGCCCTAAGGGCATCACAAAAATAATTAAATCGACCATAACCACCGACGCCGCAGTGTTTGTCGTCCGCCCCATCATGTGGCCTAGATCCCGCGGCCTGGCCGAGATCCGATGCTGCACCAAGCATGGGCAGTTGACAAAGTTTCCTCTGCACCTCGGAACTCCGTTTATAAAGGCCCCGTTACATCTGTTCAAATCGCATGCCTAGGGGAGACCGCATGTGTTCGACGTCGCGATAGCGAGAGCCAACAAAGCTCCCGCGGCATCGGGCGACGCCGTTGGTGTCGAAGGCACCGGCGCACTCGTTCAAGTCGCAGCTCTACTGTTGCCTTGCCCGCATGTGTTATCCGTGGCAACACACCTACACCCTTAGAAGAAGTTTCAGCAAACCGGCTCGGGGACCAGACCGTTGAATCCTCCCTGGCATTTATTCAGGTCACAACTCTGCGGTTTCCCACAGGTCCCGGCGTTGCCAGCGCACTTGCACCCAATGAAGTTCCTAGTGCAATATGCCCTCCCATTGCCCAAGTTGTGCTGCCCATTGTAGCCGTTCAGGCTGCAGTCCTGGGGCGAACCGCACGTGTTGGGCGCTGCGTTGCATTGACATGGCCGAAAGAAGTTTTGGCCGGTGGGAAAAACAATGGCGCCGGTAAAGCCACCCTGACAGTTGCTCAAATCGCAGCTCTGGCGGTCGCCACATGGGCGTCCCGTTGGCGTGCACTGGCATCACTCGGAGCTTTGGGTGCACCGCGCGATGCCTGTCGTCAGCGAAAACTCTCCTCGGCAGTCGTTGATGTCGCAACTCAGGCTCGGCCCGCAGGTTGTCGGTGTTGCATTTCGCATACCTGACTATGCCCAGGTTGTTGAAGGACCCCGCGCACCCGTTCAGATCGCTGCATGTGTTTGCTGTCGCAAGGCAGTCGCAACCCGCAAAGTTGCCTGTGCACTTCGCGCACTGAACGTTTCCAGCCAGGGCCATCAAAGAGACCAGCGCAGCCATTGAGGTCGCAGCTCTAGCGGGGACCGCACGTGGCCTCCGAAACAGTGCAGTTGCATCCGACGAAATTTCCTGTGCACTGGGGGAACTGAACATTTCCCAGCCCGTTGAAGGACCCAGCGCAGCTATTCAGATCGCAACTCTGTCTCAGCCCACAGGTTGTCGCCGTCACCTCGCACTCGCAACCCTCGAAATTGCCGGCACATTTGGGGTATCGGGCAAGGCCGAGTCCGTTGAAAGACCCTGCGCAACCATTCAGGTCGCAACTCTGTCGCGGTCCGCACGTCGCCGCCGTCGCCACGCACTGACATCCCCGCAGTGGCCCAGCACGACAAACGGGATGCTTACCCAGGCCCTCGAACCCGCCCTGGCAGCCTTCCAGATCACAGCTCTGAGCGATTCCCCCGCAAGCGCTTCCCGTCGGCGCTGGCATGCTGCTGAAGGTGATGGGGGCGCTAAGAACGGTCATGAATTGGTACGGGCCGATCCCACCCGCCGAGACAGTCGAAGCCGATGGTTGCGGGGCCGGAGAGGGACATACACCGGCTTAGACGCAATCCCGGTACGCCGTATAGAGGTACACCGCAAAAGCCTGGGCCTCGGGCGACCCTGTCGCGCACTTGTTCCGGTCGAGCCAGGCATAGGGATTCACAGTCGGCGAAAGAATCCTGTTTGGCCCCTGGTGTCGAGCCACTGCCTCTCGGTTGGTGTCAGCCCAGGTGATGTATTTCTGGGGAAACATGACTGGGCCGTTGACGGCCATCCGTTAAGCAATTGGTGACAAAACGGCTGTCCCAGCAACCTCACCGAACCAGCTGACGTCGTTGAGACAGTTCCGCAAAAGCCCATCATCGAACCCCAAGAGCATAGAGCCGTCGAGAATCTCTTCGATCCATCCTTTGAGCTGCGTAGCCTGCGCAGTCATGGACGCCGACCCAGACCATTTCTGCAGCGTGTGCAGCACTCGAACCATACCATAGCCGGCCCAACCACTCCCCGCCGACCAGAGGCCTTCGTCCTGAGGCTAGGGTCCGATAATATGGCGCCAATTGAGGAACCAGTCGGCCTCGAGCACGGCGCGCTGCAGGCCGCATTTGGTCACGGTCTCGGCCATCAGCGACGAGTTGCCGGTTTCCACCGCCAAATACGCCACTGTCATGTCCAGCAATGTTACATAGGGTGAAGAACAGGAGGCACTCACAGAACGGGAAAGACATAGCCATGTTGTCCGCCCATATCTTGGCAATGTCCGGGCGATGAGGAATGGCGCCGTTGCTCCACCTTGGCACTAAGTTGAGCAGTTAGTGCGCTTGACGGCGTGCTGCGTCGATGCATGCACTGTCTGACTTACCGAGGATGATGGCGGATACACCGAGGGATGCAGGGTCGCCGGCTGCTGCATTTGGTTAGCAGTACTTGGCCGTTGAGAGGAATGAACTGCCTTGCGTATCGGAGTGCAAAGGTGTCCGGGTCGACGGCTGGAACGCTCCCACCCGGAAAAGGGTCCCCCCGAACTCTAAAAGCTCTGGGTTGTAGAGCTCCAGCAACGCCTCGGCCGCCGTGCCCATTCCCAGGACTCGGGAGCCAAGTTGATCATGGCCTGTGCCGTGGAGAAGACATCGAAACAGGCGTCTACATCAACCGCAGCTGCACAAAGAGACCCGCAGAGCAGCAGAGGCAGCCAGCGTTTTGTGTTGCGAAGGCTGTTGCGGAATATGCCCTTTGGTGTTTGCCACTTTGGTCGCAAGATTGTGGACAATGCGTTCAAGGAAGCCGGGTTTGAAGATATCACCGCCTGGGACTTCAAGGTTGGTTTTCGCTTGTCTCGGTTGGAAAGTGCCAACGCTGGCGCTCGACGCTCCCGGTGCCACAAACCCCCTACTCCGAGCCAGCATCAACCCCTCTCCCTAACTCCACCGGCTTCGCGAGTCCCGCCTAGTCATTGTCCGTTAGCAAACACGCCCATCACGCCCAGTCTGAACAGAAGGAATGCTCACAAAAAACGCAGCCTGCCCATCCACCTCCTTGACATGATGCTCCCCCAACCAACCAACCTTGACCTTCTGTAGCTCCTCCTCCGCCTCCCACGCCCACCCACTCGCCACAACCACCGCCCGCCGATCGAGCGACGCATCCGCAGCACAATGGACCAACATCCTCGCCACATCCTCGGCCGGCTGAATATTCCCACCCGCACCCCGCCAAAACCCCTTGACAACATCCGGCAGCAGCCCCATATCCATCGCCGACGGACAAACGACATTGAACCGCGCACCGTCCGTCAACGGCATCGATCTCGCAAGACCAACAAGCCCGTGCTTGGTGGCCGAGTACATCGTCATTCCTGGCGTGGGCGTAGTGCCTGGAATTACCCACCCATGGGTACCCATGGGTACCCATCCGGTCTTGGCGGGTACCCATGGATACCCATGAGAAAGTGGTCTACCCATGGGTA